>VZRO01002602.1:4299-38773 GCA_013397915.1 Daphoenositta chrysoptera
CATACCATACCATACCATACCATACCATACCATACCATACCATACCATACCATACCACACCGTGCCGTGCCATACCACACCGTGCCGTGCCATGCCATACCGTGCCCTGCCATACCACACCGTGCCCTGCCGTGCCATACCGTGCAGTACCGCTGCTGCGTCCTGAGATCGGGGAGGAAAAAGAATAAAAAAAAAATCACCCCCAAAGAGACACAGGCACAAACACGGACCCGCGGAAACCTGCAGCCGCGGAACTTTGGAAATGTGGGGGAAAGAAAAAATATAATAAGTGAGAGTCGCTAAAATGTGGCTCTGGGGAAATGGTGGTGCTGCAGGGAAGTTTGGGGATGGCAGGACCCCATCCCTGGGGGTGTCCAAGGCCAGGCTGGACAGGGTTTGGAACAACTTGCTCCAGTGGAAAGTGTCCCTGCCCAGAACAGGGGGCGGAACTAGATAATAACTTTAAGGTCCCTTCTGACCCAAACGATTCTGTGGTTCTATGACCACCAGGAAATTCTTCCCCGTGAGGGTCGTGAGGCCCTGGCACAGGTTCCCTGCGAAGCTGTGGCTGCCCCATCCCTGNTGCCGTGCCATACCGTGCAGTACCGCTGCTGCGTCCTGAGATCGGGGAGGAAAAAGAATAAAAAAAAAATCACCCCCAAAGAGACACAGGCACAAACACGGACCCGCGGNAGGATACCTTTAATGTCCCCTCCAACCCAGAGCATTCCATGACATCCCATGGCCGTGCCAGCCCGTGGACGCCCGCAGTTGCACAACGCCCAGCCATGATAATGGTTTGTGTGAACCTGCCAAGGCAGAGCTCTCCTGAAGGGCCGTGGTCACTTCCCTGCTGAGTGCTGAGCAAGTAGAGGCAGGCTCAGCTGATAAAAGGTGCATTTACCAAGATAAGGGAACAGCAGTTCCAGTGCTGAGCTGCTGCTATCGCCTGCAGAGCCCTGGCTGCTCCACCTCGGGAGGAATCCGAGGGCAGGAGGGGTTACATGAGAGCACGGAGAGGTTTTGTGCGGGCGATGGAGACAGGCTGCTTCAGGCTCACCCCATCTGAAGGTGTCTGTTTGTTACCAGGAAGAATCCCAAGAGAAGACAGAGCCTCAGAAAGATGCTAGCCATAAGTGTAAGGTCTATAAAACCCCAAAAGCTCCTCTACAGGCTCCCAGCAGCATCTCCAGTGTGAACACCACAGCACTGTACCAGTGACATGGGGCTTCCACAAAGCAGATGTTTGGGTTGTCCCACTCAACACGGTCCTCTCTGTGTTTGACATCCCAGCCTGCAAACCTGGTGATTATGGCCAGGACCATGGAATCCCAGAATGGTTTGGGCTGGAAGGGACCTTACAGACAGCTCATTCCACCCCCCTGCCGTGGGCAGGACCTGCCCATCAATCTCGAGGTGCCACAGCCCCGGCGCAGCGTGGAGGGGAGGGCTCGGGACTGAGCACGGAGCTCTGAGTAGCTCAGGATCACAGCTCCGAGCTCTGACCTCTCACGGCAGAGCTGGTCTTTCCTACAGGCACTGAGCAAAGTCAGCAATAACCATCAGACCTCCTTGGGGGCGATGTGTTTGTCCCCTCCTGCAGCTCGGGGACTGTAACCAGCCTCAGTAACGAGCCCTGGAGCAGACGGTTCCTTCTCTCTGTGCCCCCAAGACCCAAGCTGTTATTTTCCAAACAAAGGCTGAAAAAACACAGACAATTTTTCATCTGTCCCATCACTGACCCTTTGTCCAAGGCAACAGAAATAATTAGAGCTTGCTGCAGCCTTTTGCTAATGAAAAATGAGGTTTGGGGCCAACCTGCTCTGCATTTGAAGTTCAGGCTTCAAGAGTACGTGGACGGCTTCATGCCCGTGGATTGTCTGACTCCTGCATGCTCCTTCAGATATTTGGTACATTCCTGCAGTGGGTGGTGAGCCACAAATCAGGGTCAGAGGTAATCCCCAATTATTTAGCCCTTTTACTGTTCTCGTGCTTGCCAAACAATTCTCCATATCAGGATTTGCTCATGACCTTAAGGGACGTTGCCAAGGATTTAGGAGTCCCCCTAAAAGGAGGATCCAAATGAAGATATTACATTCTTGGGCATCAAGTGAGATTGCTCGAGAGTTGAGTTACATTTTCCTGGGGATCAGTTTTCATAAGCAAGGGCTGACGCAATCATCAATTCGCCTTCTCGCTTGTGTTTGCTGAATTATTTCTACATGGAGGGCTCCTTTACACCATACGATTCAGGCAGTAACAAAATGTTAAAAAAGGCTGAATTCCCTCAAGCCATCCGTGGAGCAGCAGCTCTCCTGAGCGCTCCTCCAGCAGGGCTGGGAGTCACAGGACCGCGGCAGCTCGCGTCCAAGGGGATTTGCAGTTATTTACAGAGGCACGAGAAGGTGAGAGTTTGGGGGCTGGTTTGGGGGTGGGCTGGGAATCCGAGATTCAGGATCTGCCCCTTCCCCAGGACCGTCCCCTTCCGACCGCAGGGATTTGGGGGAAAACGTTCCAAAAATCCCTGGCACTGCTGCCTGATGGAAGCCTATGTGGGCAGCGCCGGGAGTTAACAGATGGGTTGTGGATTCGAGCTTACGATAAGGTTACTGAGGGTGGTTTTGTTTTAAAATGTCTCTTACTTAATATATCCATGAAGGCCAGGCATGTGCCTGTGGCCTGTAATCAAATCGCTGACTCTCCCTCTCTCCCATTTCCAGCAATCCCGGCTCGGGTTACTGGCACCGGAGGTGAAAGCTCAGCCCTGCCGAGGCTGGACGCGGTGCCGGGGGATGCGCTCAGCCCTCGGCATCCCCGGCCCCGAGCCGCCGGCAGGAACAGCCCGTGCTTTCTGCTCAAGGAGAAGTTCCTGCGGGAGCCAGGCTGCCTCTGAGAGCGCTGGGCAGCGCCGTTCTCTCTCTCCTGCGCTCGGCAAACGTGACGGCTCCGCTCCCGAGCCCGGCAGCTCCGCAGCTGCCGCCTCCGGCATGGACGGGGGGCACCGGCTGGGCAGCAGGGTGCAGTCCCGGGCACAGCCCCTCGATCCGGGTGGGCAGCAGGGTGCAGTCCCGGGCACAGCCCCTCCATCCCCTGGGCAGCAGGGTGCAGTCCGGGGCACAGCCCCTCCATCCCCTGGGCAGCAGGGTGCAGTCCGGGGCACAGCCCCTCCATCCCCGCGGGGTCCGTGCTCCTGCAGAGGGTGGGCAGAGCGGGATTGCCCGGCCGGGAGCCCCCAGGAGCCCCGCACCCCTCATTCCCCAGCGCAGCGCCCAGGAAGGCGCAGCAGAGCCCCCGCCGGAGGCGGTTCCCGAGGGACACCGTGCGACCTCACCGCGCAGGGCCCGAGGAGCGGTCTGACACCCACCAGGGCTCTGCCTCAGCCTTCTGGGAGTTGCAAAAGCCCAATTTGGTGTGAGGCCGGGTGGTTTCAGCTGTGTGTGACTCTCGACAGCACAGCTGGCCGTGCTCGCTGCCCTGGAACCGCCAGGAACCGTCACGAGTCAGAAGTCGAGATTTCATATTGCAAATATGTGCATCCATCGCTGCTTAATTGCACTGGTTTAGGCTGCCATGGGCCCTGCCCGGAGAAAGCACTGGGAAAACACAGCAGGAGCTGTTGTCTCTGCGCCCTCCCTCCGGCACGACCCTGGAGCGCTGCCGGGCACGTGAGAGCCGCGGGAATGACGCTGGCATCGCTCAGCGAAACTCGCCCGAGGACTATTCAAATGAAAGCCATTCCCCTCTTTGAGCAGAGATGTTTGCCAGCACCCAGCGCAGCAGTGGGAGGAACACGTAGGTGGAAACTATTTGGAAGTGGCAGAATTTGTGGACATTAATAAGAGACTTTAGCCCACTTTGATAGCGTGTTTAATAAAACACGCCGCTTCCCGGTGACATCCTGCCCTGCCAAGCCCCGGCAGCTCACGCTGTTTAACCAGTTCCCCCCCGGCTCTTGCACCATCTCGTGAGAAAGAACCCCGGGCGTGCACACCCGGCACACCCCGGGGCTGCGCAGGCCTCGGCTCTGTCTGCACACGGCCTGACCGCGGAATCAGGGACTCATGGAATGGGCGGGCTTGGAAGGGACCTAAAGTGTCCCATTCCAACCTCCTGCCATGGCAGGGACACCCTCCACCAACCCAGGCTGCTCCAAGCCCCGTCCAACCTGGCCTGGGACACTGCCAGGGATGGGAGTCCACAACCCAAGAGCCATTTCAGAGGTGACATCCCAGCTGCTGCAGAGGGGCAGGGGACAGCGAGGGGGGAGCCACGGTTCGGAGAGGCAGGGAGGATGAGGAGTCTCTTCTCCCGCTGCTGGCGCTGTCTGGTGGATGCTGTGCACAATGGGATCTGATCAGATCCCTCCTCCTGCTCACATCAAACAGTGAGTCAGCGCTGGAGCCCCATCAGATGTCTCTGCCTCGGCTTTCAGATCTGGGAAGAAGAGAGGATGGTGCTCTGTGAGTATGCAAAGCAAGGAAAGCAGGGTGCCTTCAGATGTGCCACTTGGAAAATACCACGTTATTTATTTTCCACTGGCACCCACGTCCCCCGGCAGGAATCAACACCACCAGGCTCCCAGTCTGGGGAGATGTTCTTCGGGGGATGCAGGTAACAACAGCTACAGGGCTGAACTGCATCATGTCTGAGTCAAATATTAACCCAGAGAATATTCTGAACTTGCTAATTGAGTCAAAAAAATTACACACCCACCCCTAAAAATAATAACAAAATAAAGCTGGGACAGGCAGAAGAAGAGGCCGGGAGTGTGTTCCTCCTGCAGTTCATGTGAGGACACGGATGAGTTAAACCCTGGCCCCTGAACTCGAGGCTTTGGGGCAAGGTCAGTGTGACCTCCCTGCTCACGGGGTGTGAGGCACCCAGAGGTCGGGCTGGGGGGACTCGGTTCCAGCTGCAAATGCCATCAGCTCAGGGTGAGCAGGGGCTGCTCCTCAGGCCCGGGGCACAGGTGAGAGTGTGGCAGGTCAGTGTGGGGAGCTGGGGGCTGCAGTGCTGCCCAGGAAGGTGGTGGAGTCACCACCTCTGCAAGTGTTCAAGAGGTGTCTGGGTGGGGGACATGGTTTAGGGGTGATGGTGGGGCTGGATGATCCTGAAGGTCTCTTCCAACCTTGCTGATTCTGGGATTCCATGGGATTCTGGGAAGGGGCACACAGGGAACCCAGTGGACTTTGCCAGGATGCCACCAGCTCCCGTGGCTGGAGACAAGGGAGAAGAAGCCCTTGTGCTGCACGTGGCCTTCCTTAGCCCAGTCTGGTCTTTGTGTGATCCTATGGGATCAGGCTCCTGCTTGGAGGGCCCGGGATGTCCCTGGGCTGGCTGAGGGCTGCAGCTGTCTGGATTAACTGGGGCTGCTTGAGGTGGGTGGATGGGAGAGGAAAAGGGTTTCTGGCACTCCAACTCATCGGGACTTAATGAACATTTGGCCCCTTGGAATAAATGGGATGCAAAGAAAATGAAGGCAGAAGGGGAAGTGCAGGTGCACGAGGCCAGACAAGCCATACACATGAGATTGTTTCCTCGTCAGGCAGACTGAAAAAACCCCTGGCCAGGAATATCATTGAGCTCTGGGGCAGTCTGGAGCAGCCGTGGGAGAATGCAACCCGTCATTTTCTAAATAAGAAGCCAAACCTCTGAATCCAGATCCACCTCCTCCCAAACTCCCGGTCTGATCCCATGTGCATCACGAGCCAGATGTGGCTTGGGCACCACTCCTGCTGCAAATTCAGCTGAAAGAAGCACAAACAGGAATTAAATGGAATAGGAAATATTCATGGTGGATTTCTGCCTAATCAAGATTACACACAATTCTGCTGACTGTGTTCCAGCACGGAGCAGGACCCCTCCTACATCGCTCCTGGACCCCTCTGCGTCACACAGAGCCCTGATTCCAGCCCCCTAAACAGCACCTGGAGGGGAACGTGCCCGTATTTAGGTAGAAAACAGCCCACCAGGACAGAGAGAAAGGCGAAGGACACCCAAGGCATCCCTGCGAAGAGTAGTATTTGACAGGAATGTCTCTCATAGTGCCCTTCCCTCTGTATCAGCAGGGATCTGGCTGAGAAGTCCTGGAGCAAACCACAACTGAGGGTGTTGCTGTCTTCCCCAAATACTTTCTCTAATGAGGTTTTTAAATAGTTTTGCCCCGCCTACACTGGCAGCCAGAGCACTTTCATCTCCAGGTGAATGGGAGCCGAGGTGGGACTCAGCAGTCTGCCGGGAGGATCATTTCCATACTGCAGCGAGGCGGAGGCAGAGCGGGGCGAGCTCTGGGAGCTGATCCCGGCGCAAGCACTCACCTCGAGCATCAGCGTTGGGGATGCAAAGAGCGCTGGGGCAGTGCGGGCTGGCAGGACGGGGCGGCCTCTGGTTCCACCCCGGGCCGATGAGAACGGCCCCGAGCCCGCTGGAAAACGAGCTCTGTGAGCAGGACTCAATTTGTTACAACCTGCTCCGAGTAACCACACACCTCTCGTTCTTAGGTGGCAAAGATCACGTCTATCCCGGAGGCTTTTGGGTGGGTGTGGAAGTACTTTCCACAGCAGCGCATCTCGCCCCCTTCTCCTCCCCTGCGCTGCTGCCGCCGGAGCGGCGCTGACGTCGCCGGGGAGGCGAGAGCTCGCCCACCCGCACCAGCCGAGGAGCTGCCCGGACTCCCAGAATCCCGGGATCTCTGGGGCTGGAAAAGCCCTCCAAGATCATCGAGCCCACCCTGTGCCCAATCCCCACCTTGTCCCCAGCCCGGAGCTCTGAGTGCCACCTCCAGCCCTTCCTTGGGCACCTCCAGGGATGGGCACTCCAAACCTCCCTGGGCAGCCCCTGCCAAGGCCTGACCGCCCTTTCCGTGGGGAAATTCTTCCTGAATTGAGGCCGTTCCCTTTCATCCTGTCCCTGTTCCCTGGGAGCAGAGCCCGACCCCCCTGGCTGCCCCCTCCTGTCAGAGCCAAAAGGTCCCTCCTCCTTTTCTCCAGACTGGCCTCGTTCCTCTGCAGGGCTCTCTCCCACAGGGATCAGAAAATCCTAGGATATCCTGAGCTGGAAGGGGCCCACAGGGATCATCGAGTGCAGCTCCTGGCCCTGCACAGACACCCCAACCACCACATCAGAGTGGGCACAGCACTGGCCACACACAGGGCTGCAGGGCTGAGTGTGGGCTCTGAGAGGTCAGACAGGGCTCCGAGCTCTTCTTCCAAGGGAAAAGGAATAATTTCATCCCCAGATATTCACACGGGCTGTACTACAGTAGGCTGGGGAAATAGAAATGGCCACACAAGCTTATTACAGCTGTCTGTTCTGATTTTATAAACTGCACATCCCTATCATGGAAATAAAGCCCAGCCCTGGAGAGCTGTGAACATCTGCAGCTGCTGCCCAGATGTGGTTGCCCGGAGCCTGAGCAGAGGTTTCAGTGGAAAACCCCCGTCTGCCTCACACGAAATGCCAAAACAGAGGACAGAGGTTTCACTTTGTAACCCTCGACCAAGGAGACATTAAGTGCCTTTGATCTCCAGATAGAAAAATGATCTTTTGATTTCAGATTATGAAAATGAGGAACCATCTGCTAAGAAACAGCTCCGGACCCACGTTTTATTGAGGCCAGATGGTGTCCAGGGTTCCTACGTATGAATTCAATTAGCTGCTTGTGTCTGCGTCAGTGAGTCTGGATCCACCCAGTCATGTTTTTGGAACAAATATTGTAATATTCCCATGGATCCTCCAGACAGTGGGAGGTGTTTCCTTCACTGTGAAGGTTTTGGGAAGTGGTGACTTTGTCTCATTTTCATCATTTTCATCCCTGCTCTGCATTTCTAGTCCCTCGGTTCTCAAGGCTCAGGGCTTTCCCTGGATCTCTGAGCCAGCTGTGCTGAGTGAAGACATCCCTGATTCCAGTTTGCCCATCAGGGCTGAGGTTTCAGCCCCTGGGAACCTCTCCCATCCACCTTTCCTACACTGGGACTGAGTTTCAGCATTATTTGGAGTATAACCCATCTCAACATAAGCCAGAGCTTCTGCAGTCTCCTTTCCACGGTGCTTACCAGGGCTTTACTCAGGGTTTAGCTCTGCTGAGAGCGAGGTCCCTGTTGCCAGCACCTTGCAGTCTGGAAGGGTGGCACAACAGGAGGCCTTTCACAGGATGCAGAACGTGGGAATCGGCAGCTGCCTGACCAGCCCCCAGCCCCAGCACGGGTGGATTTCCTGCCTGGACAGCCAGGCTCTGCAGATCCCAATTATCTCCCCTCATCTTTCCAGTCTAATAATCTGGAAGTCCCTGGTTGGTTTTTTATACAGGTGTGGCTCAGCACCACACATTACCCTCAGCAAGCTGCATATTTGCACCAATTTCCCTCATTGCAGAGTTGGAAGGGGAAAATCCTGCTGTGGGAATGGGCTGGGCCACAGCCCCAGGAGCAGCAGGCTGTGATTTGGGGCTGGAAGGGCCTCACTCCCAGCCCACACCTTCCTCTGCATCCTGGGAACTCACCTGCCTTGCAAAATGTTCCTGAGCAGGAACCCTCCCTGGCAAAGGGACGGCATTTGCTGTTTTCCCTGGTCTGTTGGGGAGGGATGGGGCTGTCAAGCTCATTTGCTGTTTACAGGCTCTGGGCTCAGGGTCTGCCGCTGCCCACAGGGACATCCCTTGATTCAGGGCCCCTCACCCATGAGCTGTGTTCGGTTTTCCCTCACTGGGAGTGCTGGGAGGTGCATCCTCTCTCCCTGCCTTTCCTGCCGTGGAATCACGGTCTGTCCGGGCACGCTGTGGCTGCCGTGCCTGGGAATCCCCAGGGCACCTTTCCGGGCTGGCTCTGCTCCTCACCCTGCACGGCTGTCATTACAGCCCTATTACCAAATTAGAGGATTATAAGCATAATAACGCACAGAGAAACTACTAATTTCCAATGATTTCTCCTTTTAAAAAGAAAATACAAGCCCTTTAGCAGATGGGGTTTGCAAAGAGCTCTGAAGGAGCAGCCATGAGGGAAGAGCCGCGGAGTGGAGGGATGAGAAAATGGAGCAGGTTCTCATTAGGGTGCAAGGTGTGTGATAATTACTTGAGGAAGCACAGGCAAGGCAGGGCTGGGTTCACCCTGGATCCCACAGCCACTGCAGGCTCCTCGTGTGCAGCTGCTGCAGCCTGGAACACGATTTCCCAGCTCTGCCCAACCCAAGCGTCCCTCGCTCCTTCCTTCCCAGGAATTCTCAGGAATCCGTACCTGCTCCCACATGCCACTTGGGGTTTTTCCTTCCTGCTGGTGCTGAACTGCTTGACAGAGCTGTTATTGCTCCAAACCCAGGATTTTAGGCAGCTGGTTCAAGTTTGACACCCCTCAACACGGATTAGTCAGCTTTACACCGTACTCATCCCTCTGCTCATTCAGCCTCCATTGACAACCTCACCCCCACCAGATGTCCTGGTTTTCCAGCCTCACAGTCTGTGTTATTCCAAGGACCCACCAAAGCTCCTTGGATCTCTGGCAGGTCCTTTGGGATTCCCTTACAGCAGCAGGCAGCAGCCTTTGGGCTCCCAAACCTCGACACAGAACCTTCCAGAAACACTGAACCCGCCCACCCGTCCCCATCTCCATCACACATTACCAACGTCACCCCTTGCAAACCACTTTGAGGAAGGTTAAGAGTTGGCTGGTTGAAGCCAAAGTTGTGACTAATATTTTTTGGGGAAAGTACTTTATGTCAAAACAAGTGAGAAGTGAAGCGGAGACATGTGGTACAGAGATGTGGGAAGGGATAGAGGGGCTTTTTGGTGCCAAATTTCCCTGTTCCCTGAAGGGAGAACCCAAGTTGCCTTATTTCTTAATGTAGAATGAGACAGAGAAGGAAAACAGAGAAGGAAAACTTCCCTCTTTACTTCTTTTAGATCCTTTCGTTTCTAGAAAGCTGCTGAATCACCCCCCACGGTACAGTGTCATGGAAAAGTGTCCCCTGGCTCA
Source organism: Daphoenositta chrysoptera (assembly GCA_013397915.1). NCBI lineage: Eukaryota > Metazoa > Chordata > Aves > Passeriformes > Daphoenositta > Daphoenositta chrysoptera. The sequence continues at coordinate 14,265 of VZRO01002602.1, forward strand.
CGGCAGTGGCCACAGGCCAAGGCCCTGCTGGGTTCCAGAGCTGCTGGAGCCCCTGGGTGTCACCCCCGGCCCCTGCCCTGCGCAGGCTGGAGCTGCCAGAGCCCCCCACAATCCCTTTTCCCCATGGCCCCTTCCCACGGCCGCAGGCTGCAGGTTTCAGGCTTTCCAAGCCTTTTTCCAGGCAGAGCGAGGTGTGCAGACACCTGGCAGAGCAGCCGTGGGGTGCAGCCCCAGGGACAGCCCGGGCACCGGGGCTCCCTCCTCACGAGGCCGCCGGAGCCAGGGGTGTTACACGGAAACGCGGGGGTTCCGCGACTTCGGAAGGGAAATAACACCAATTATTTTTAGGCATTTAGAGCAGGCAAAGGACTCAACGCTCAAAACTACTTTGCTTCCACAAGTTATTCAAACCCTCTGGAGCCACATATATTTGCTTCTTAACGAAGTGCCCGTGCTGGCCGAGCCTCCTCCCGCCCTGCGGAGCCCGGCGCGGTGCGGGAGGCAGAGCCCTCTGCACCCCGGTGCCTGCGGAGGCTCAGCTGCAGAGCTCATTTCCTCCTTACATCCCCAAAAAGCCCCGTCCAGCAGCGCTGCTCCCCTGCAGCCAGCGCGGAGCGGGTGCAGGTGTGGAGCTGATTCACCCACGGGTTATCGCGTCCTGCGGCTCCCGTGCTTCCCCGGCACAGGCAACTCCGAGCACACCCAAATAAAGTCCCAAATCAGTCCTGTCTGGCCTCACCCTCTTTCTCAGCAGAGGGTTTGGACAGCTTCCATGTCTCTTTTTCTCTTCCTCCCAGAGGAAGTTTGCCTCACCAGCAACTCCCTGTGAAGACCTGAGCCAGAAGGTGGGACCTGGCCTGCTGTCCCGACCTCTGCTGATGGGAGTGACAACCTCCAAGGCTCTCCTACGCCCCAGACGGGCTTTCCTCTTCCCCACACGCAGCAGCCCCTTCCCAGAGCAGCCCAAGTACCCTCGTTACCCCTTCTCTGCTCTCGGCTGCACAGCCCTGACAGGGGAGCCCCAGCTGAGCTGAGGGGATCAGTGGGGGCTGAATCCTGACCCCACTGATAATTAAACGAGGCAGCCAGGAACGAGGAACTGCCCAAGGAAACGAAACATCCCACCACATTCTCCTATCAGCAGGGCCTGTTGCAGTAGGACAAGTGGGGATGGTTTTAAACTTAAAAGAGGAGAGATTCAGATTGGATATCAGGAAGAAATTCCTCCCTGGGAGGGTGGGCAGGCCCTGGCACAGGGTGCCCAGAGCAGCTGTGGCTGCCCCTGGATCCCTGGCAGTGCCCAAGGCCAGGCTGGATGGGGCTTGGAGCAGTCTGGGACAGTGGAAGGTGTCCCTGCCATGGCAGGGGTGGAATGGGATGGTTTTTAAGGTCCCTCCCAACCCAAACCACTCCACAGCTCTATAAACAGCTGGCTGGAGCCTGTCAACTTTGGCTACTCTTTACAAACTCATCGGAAATACTAAAATACCCTGATTTTGGTTTGCCATCTCTTGGGAACGGTGGTATTGTTCCCAGCCAGCAGCCAGGAGCTGTCAGGATGCCCAGACCATGACATGACTGGCTGAATGCCCCTGACAACCCCAGTTTCACTGGAAATGACGGGCTGGGCTGGATATCCGGGTGCTGCGGCTCTGCCAGGCTCCAGCCCTCTCGCAGCAAAGGCACTTCCTGGGGACAGATAAAACCTGAGTGTTGTCACTGCCAGCTCACCGCCAGCAGGACTCACTGCAGATCATCTTCAGGGACAGGAACCTCAGGAACAACCCACCTGAGCAGAGGCTGCTCCATTAATCACTTTGGCTGCCCCCAAACTGAGCAAGGTTTGAGGCTCCCTCCTCCGTCGGAGACGCCGTGTCACACTGTGACTGGATCCTGTGCTGAAATGCAGCTGCCGGAATTATGGAGGTGGAAGACCTTTATTTAGCCCAATCTTCCATCATGAAACCTCCTCCAGACTTCCAGCAACCCCCTCCCAGAGCACTGAGTAACAGGACCAGCGCAGCTGCCTGCCGTGACCTCCCCCGAGCCGCCGAGCCTTGTGTATTTTGGATACCAAACTATTTCCATCAGAAAGTAACTTCCTCAGAAGCTTAGTGGGAGATCTTGCGGGTTATTTTTCTTATGGGATTTAAAAATACAGATAAATTCTATTTATGTTTGCAAAGAAAACTCCGAAACCTCCTCTAGCCATAAAACAACTTGGGAGCCTGACCTGCCCTCGCTCTGGCACTGTCACCTCTCCCAGCCGTGGCTGTCGTTTCAGGCATCACTTAGCAACACTTACGAGCAAGACTTTGTGCCGTGCTGGGGTCACCACACCACCACCACATCACACATCTGCACAGCCAGCTTTTCAGAAGAACGAAATTAAAAAACCAACAACAAAAAAAATCAACTCTTTTGGCAGCTTATTCCCACTACTCAAACGTTACTGATTTGGGGTGGAAATTCCCTGGCAGGACCTTGTGTTTCCATTCTGTGTCTTGTTGGGAAACGTGGTGGGCAGGGCTTTGGGAGATGAGCTGGGGGTGCCAGAGCTGCAGGCTCCCTCTGGAGTCCCTCAGACTCCTCAGACGTGACCCCAGCAGGCTGGGCACCCCCAGGGACCGTCGGAGGCTGTGGCTGAGCTGCAGGACACGGTGCTCCCCAATCTCCTGGACAGGGATGCTCCTGGGCTCCACTGCAGGAGCAGTTCTGTGAAGGTGCACATGCACCTCACACCTCCCCTGCACACACAGACAGCCCTGCAGAGCACGCCGGGCTCGCAGGTGGAAGCCAGAGCCTCCATCCTTGGCGAGGACAGCGTGGACACACACGGACCTCCACTCCCACAGCAGGAATCTCCTCCAGCTCCCAGCCTAGGACAGGATGCAGTGGCCAAAGAAGGCCTGACCTCCATCTCACACCCCACAGGACAACCAGCCATTTGGGGAACTTCTCCCAGCTGGCTCAGGAGCACCTTTAATCACACCCAGCTTCCCCTGTGTGACACTTAGAGCTGCCACGGAGCCACGGTGATGCCACCAGGGCTGGCAGGAGGTGACAGACCCCTCACACCCCACGGGACGTTGATGATCCACCACTGTCCTTTCTTGCTTCTTTGCAACTGCAGGACATGGAAAACCCCTGGAGCCTGACGTGGCCATGCCCCGAGGGCAGCTGAGCAGGAGAGCAGTGACTCAGGCCAGGGGCTCCCAGGTCAGCCTGGTCACGGGCCCGCCAGCCCCCTGGCCCGGGGGAGGTGGCACTGGGTCAGGTGGGCACGGGGGCACTGCTGGGCCGGCTCCCAGCCGGGGTTTGGGAAGCAGAGCTCGTTCTCGTGTCTCTCACGAGGGCGTGTGGTGTGGCTGTATCAGACAGATCTGGCTGGCTGGATGCCCCCCTCCCTCAGCATCCAAAACAGAAGGTTGTTCTTTACTTGTCTTGCTGGCACTATCACTCAATTGCCGTATTTTATCTCCATGCACAGTTTCTGTATGGAATTCTCTGCTCTGGCACTCTTTAGGATGAAAAGCCCTGTGTAAGTTTAAAACCATCTCTCACTGCCGTTGAAATTACCTAGAAATAATATAACCCCTTCAGTTCTGGAACCCCAGCACGAGGCAGGGTTTAATCTTTACTGTCCTTGGCCAAGCACATCCCTGTGCTCCCCAAGGTGCCTGAGCACCTGCCCTGAATGACACCACACCAGGGTTCTGCTGTGGGGCTCACGACTGATGGATTTTCACTGCTTGGCTAAAGTAAGGAGAGAAGGCAAATACTGAAATGAATAGAAGTAAACCCACAGCCTCGTTAGAACTGCACTACCCCTTCCATCAAAAATCTGATTTCTGCAGCCTGGCTGGCAATGCCTCATCACTTCAATGTCACATTATGGCCCACGACACCCAGAAAACCACAGCAGTACAAATCTGTGCTGTTCCCTGCCTCCCTTCCCCAAGGCAAAGAATTAGGAATGGCGAAAACAAAATCATGAGACTGAAATAATAAGAATTAAAAAAAAAAAAGAAGAAAAAAAAGGAATCACAAGACCAGTGGTTTGGAGCTGGGTGGCGCAGGGAGGGAGCCCACAGCCAAGCAGGGACCTCTGCTCGGGCCCCCACCACCTGGACACACCACACAGAACGTTTTAGCTGGGATTTCTCCCTCCTTTCTGCCTTTTTCCCGCTCCTCAAGTCTGCACCTGAAAAGAAGGCATGGAGGAGCCAAGCCAATTTACTGAGTTTTATCCCTTTTTTCCCCTATAAGGAAACATTCTTTTTTTCCCCCATGAACATTTCAAACCCTGCACATTTTGGGGGTGAAAGCTCCTCTGTGTGTCTACAGCTAAGGAGGGACTTTGACTTCCCACCTGCCACCCTGGGACTGATGCAAGCAGGAGCGCGAGCAAGCTGACTCCCATTTCCCGGGAGACAGATCAGCCAGATTTAGGAAAAACTGAGCAGTCTCCTGTGCCAGGACCCATGGCAGATGCTGGGGGAACGGCAGGGATGGAGCTCAGAGACGGGGCTCGTTGCCAGGGATGCAGCACAGGCTGTGCTCAGCTCTCCTGGGGACCCCAAATACCTGAGCCGGGTCCCCTCAGCGGGGTCTGTGAGGGAGGAGGTGACCACCACGCCTGGAAGAGCTGTCACTGCCCGTGGCTGTGGAGGGACCCTGGGCATCAGAGCAGACGCTTGGCCAGGTGAGTTGTCCCCTTCTCAGCATGGCTGCAGTCAGGGAGAGGGACAGGGTGGCACCTCCAGCCCAAACAGCCCCCGGGGGGAGGTGAGGCCACCTCTGTGTGTGCAGGACCCCAGCACCCCCAGACACTGGCGCACTGCACAGCGACGGCTCCCTGGGCATTCCACATTCCTGCATCAGGAACGGCATTCTGGGACCTTCAGGAGAGAGGAACGACTTTCATGAGCTCAAGTGCCAGGTTTGATGGTGAGATGAGCACCCTGTGAGTGCCCTCTCACTTGGGAGGCATGTGGAGACTGACTATTCACACCTAATTCATCTCCCTCCATTACCCCCCATCCATCCATCCCGAGGGCCTTTTTCCCAAACCTCAGCCCCAGGCCACTAAGTGTTCTTTGGCTCCATCACAGCAGAGTTCATCACTTAAATTATTTTGCTAAATCCCTTGAGTTGTTACTCCCCAACAAGACCAGCACAAAGAACCCCAAAAATGCTGTGGCATAAGGCAACCTGCACATTCCCAGAGCTCCTGTTCCTCCGGAGGTGTCAGGACTCCTCACTCCTGTTGGCAAATCCAACTCTGCAGCAACCCTCACCGCCTGACTCCTGGTCTTGTGCCTGGATCACAAGATGATCTTTCCCTCTGCAAGAGCACCGGGAGCGAGGGATGAAACATCCCTTGTGTTGCCCAACACCTCCCCCATGGACGTGCTCCACTCAGACCTTGGGACGTGGCTGGAAGCCAGGACCCAGCACAGCAAGGACACAATTCCCAGGCAGCTCGGAGCCTCCAAGGGTTTCCACTCCCACCTTGGTAATCCCTGATTTTTACAGCACAGATTTGGGACTGAGGTGAACCTCAGGCAGGCAAGTCTGCATCATGAGCAGTACCAGCTTTGGCCATGGAATCTTGTTTTAGGGGAAAAAACTGAGATAGCACCCTGGAAATTAAACACAACTTTCTCTATTCTCTCTTTTTTCTTCTCCGGAGGCCAGGGAGGCCCCACTGCACTCTTGACAAATACAAATGCAATAAACCAAATTCATTTACATGGAAACTGGCCCCAGCCTACAGTAAGGGTTAATATCAAGAGAAATTTCACTCAATGGAGCATCTTTATAAACTGAAATCCTATGAATTCACCTCTTCAGGATATCCCCATTTCCAGCCCCACCCCAGAGCCCACTTGGAAATTTGGATCAAATCATCTAAGCAGTGGGGACTCAACCTGCAAACTGCAGCAGACCAGTCAGCCCCGGGTCCCTAGGGGTACTGGGGCCAAACTGGGGCCAAACTGGTGAGAACTGGGGAGCCCAGCCCTGCTGTCCCTCCTCTGTGGCTGCTATTGCTGGCGCTGCACAGCAGCAGAAGCTCTGCTCTGCACGGACCAGAGGTGCTCAGAGTTTCCAGGTGCCACAGACAGACCTGCTCCTGCTTTGGTTCTGATTCCTAAACTGTCCCAAGATAAAATAATGATCTCTAGATGAAGCAATGATCTATAGAGCAGAAGCAAAGCAAGGACTGTGCTGGTGGTGCTGATGCTCTGGGTCAGGTACTTGCTGTGCCTGTATTTACACACTTTGGGGAGTCATTCCCTGTCTTGCAGAACTGCTTTCATGCAGTGTTAATATTTCTTAGGCTTCCTGGAGCTTTAATCTACATTCCTTCTCATTAGTGAAGTGACTTTTTCTTTCAGTAATTAATAATGGCCCTCTCCAGAAGCAGATAATTTGAAAATATAAATGTTTTATTGATCACATTTTTACCGATCCAAACTGGACTGTCTCCTTAGGAGACAGACACCACGGCTGTGCATTGCCCTGCTCTCTCCTCCTTGTCTCGACCCACTTTCCCCTCTCCTTCCAATGGAATCAAATCCTGTAACTAACCTTTAAGGCTTCCCTAGGCTTTATTTTGTTCCTATTAACCTTCTGCTTCTCTGGATAATTCTGCAGCCAAGAGTAGGTGTGACTCCCACGGCACAAGTCTCGCTGTGCTGTTGACTCATGTGCTGTGCTCAGCCAGCTCCTGGGATGGGAGGCTTATGCAACGTAGCGAGGTCTCCCGGAGCATATGCTGCTCCTGGAGCTGTGAGATGCCGGCGTTCTCCTGCTGGATGTGCCCGTGGGACGCGCGGCGGGCGCACACGCTGCCCCCAGCCCTGGCGCTGCCCCCAGCCCTGGCGCTGCCCCCAGCCCTGGCGGTGCCCCCAGCACAGCCCCGGGAGGGGATTTGGGCAGGTTATCCCCCCTCCAGAGCTAAAAATCAAGTATCTGCACAGAGGGGCTGCTGGGCTCTGGGTAGGGGTGGTTGTGCAGCCGCTGCCTGCCCTGGGCTCCGGGAGCTCCCCGCGAGGAGCCCTCGCTGGGTTTTTAAAGGGCACTCAGCTCTAAACAGAGATTATATAAAGTGAACTTAACAGACGGTCAGATTTGGCCTGGCATGTTGGGAGGGTTCTCACACAGATCTTTTTTTTTAGGAGGGAAACTAGCAAGACATGTGGTGAAAAACACCCTATAGCTTGTAACTCCTGTCTCTGAGATCCAGCCATCTGTTCCCATGAACTTCAAGTGAGAAGCAGCCACCATTTTGAAGGCAGACACTTAAAAAAGTGAGAGGATCCAGCCCTCGATTCCTTGGGCAGAAAGCAGCTCCGGTGCCTGTCTGAAAGGGAGATGCAGGAACTGCAAACCTCTCTGGGCAAGATCATCTTCCCTTCATGGCTGAGCAAAGGCTGAGCTAATGGCTATAAAATTAATAGAATCACTGGAAGGTTTGGGTTGGAAGGAACCTTAAAGCTCATTTCATTTTCCATCCCTGTGCCATGGGCAGGGACACTTTCCACTATCCCAGATTGCTCCAAGTCCTGTCCAACCTGGCCTTGAACACTTCCAGGGATGAGGCAGCCACAGCTTCTCTGAGAAACCTGTGCCAGGGTCTCACCACCCTCACAGGAAAGAATTCCTTCCTAACATCTAATTTAATCTCCCCTCTTTTAGTTTAAAGCCATTCCCTCTTCTCCTAGCACCACCTGTCTGTGTGAATTCCGAACGCTTTGGCTGCCCAGGCCGGAGCAGCCCCTGCCTTCCCCTGCACCGCTCGCTGCCACGCAGCCCATAAACTCACCAGACTCATAAACACAAAAATAAAACCTCCTCAAAAGCCCTGCTGTGGAAAGGACAAACCCATCTCCCGCTGTGCAGCCCGCTCGGTTCTGGAGCCAGGATTTCCCAGAGAGAGCTGAAAACCCCAGGTTTGGGGCGAGGTGTCACCACGTCACCGCAGCCTTGCTGGAACTCCTGCTGGAAGGCAGCTGAAACATTAACCTGGGCTCGCCGTGGCACCTTTCCCAACAGGAGATGAAAGCCAGCAGCTGCTGATATGGAAAGCAACTGTTGGAGCCGCCGAGCACTGACACATGCGATCGCACGGAGCCACCGGCTCCTGCAAACGTGCTGCAGGAAATGACTAAACATTGAGTGCTTGTTATTGAGCAGGATTCCTGGAGACACGTAGGTGGTGTGGACAGCGTGGTATGTGCATTAAAGTGCAATTTAGGTCAATGATTCTTTGAAAGGACCATTCTCCCTTTTTTCTCCCCCCTTTCTCCCTTCAGGGACGTTTGCTATTCAAAGATTAACTTTTCCAGTTCTTTTTTCCAAACAGTTCCCATCAGCTCTAAGTAAAATTTAAAAGGGGGAAAAGACAGTTAAAATTGCCCTGGTTTAATATTGAAATCTCTCTGCAGTTTTTTTCTCATTTTAGCTGTTTTTAATGGTATAACAGGATTCCAAAGAAGCTTTAGAGGGAACAGTGCGTGTTCAGACAAAACCAATCCTATTTCACGAGGTGTCTGAGTCTCACTTTTTAACAGGTGAACCCAAAGCGAGAGCCAGCCCTGGAGGGACTGGACAGATCCGGGCTGTGGGAAGTGTCAGCACAGCTCCAGCTCACGCTGGGGCGTGCCAGGGCTGTGATCCTCCTTTTCCACGGACCCTCCGGTGCCCAGCGGTTCCTGAAGCATCTCCAAGAATGTGAGGCGGTGCCTCCAGCACTGCCCCGGCACCCAGAAACCTCATCAGGAAACACAAACCTTCTCCAAAAGCTGCTAAAAGCTGCACAAATCCATCCTTACATCATTGATCGTATTTGCCTTTTTGCACAGAAAACCAGACTCCCACAGAGCCAAGGGCTCCCCACCCTCCTCGGAGACCCAGGGGGATGCGGCTGCCGTGGGAAAGGGCTGAGCAGGGTGCTCACCTGCAGTGGGAGCAGAGCATCGACACCCACAGGTTCCTCCCCAGCACCGAGGGGCTCTGACACTGTTTTCAGTGGGAATCAGAGAAATCCCAGCCTGGAATCAGTGGGAGATCTGCAGTGGGGCTGGGGGAGGGAGCTGGGTGTGCTGCAGGACTGGTCTCTAACAGAGGCATCACTATAGAAAAGGTCTCCATGCTAAAGAGAAATAAATTATTGATGGCAATGCAATTTCCTGCAGTGAGAAATTCCAAAGACCTTTTCCAAACAGGAATGAGACCTGGCAGAATCCCGGTCTTCTCAGGCCACCTACTTTTTTTTTCCACCCAAGGACCAGCTAAACAAAATCCCAAGAAAAGCTCATTTGTATCCATTTAATTATTTAATCAATAGCTCTGCTTTCAAAGCTCTTCCTCACCCTCACTCCAGCAGAGCCTGGTGTCCCACAGATCCTTGGATATCCAGAGGACAGCAAAGAATTTTAGTGGGCGACTGTTGCGGGAGTTAAATTTAAATAAAATTCAATTAAAAAGGCATTAAAGAGACAGAGCAAGGGGAAACAACAGCTGGAAGTCTCAGCAAGCTGACACGAACGTTTGGGTACAAAAGGTGGCTTTGAGGAGGGCGAGCCCTTCTCTGGGATGCCCAGGTTATCCCAATGTCCCCCCAAAAGCCTCAGGGGTCCTGCAGCTGCCGAGGGGGCAGCGAGCAGGGCGGGCAGGAGGGTGTTCAGGGGATTGTCTCCTGGCCAGGACATCACCTCCAGCAGCCTCGTGCCCCGGGCGTGAACCCGTCCCCTCCTGACCCAGCAGATCCCAGCTCCAGTTGAGTCATCCTGACATTTACCGGCGCCACTGGGCCGGCTGCTGCTGCTGCTCTCGAACCGGGAGAGGGACCACAACAAACCAGAAGTCCAGATCATTTTAAAAAGCATTTTCCTTGCTTTTGCCAGTCTCCCCAAGTGTTTCCTGCACGCACTCGGAATGAGGGAATGGCTGTGGCTGACTCTGAAGTGCTGCTAATGGTGGCCAGGCACAGCTTCTCTACCAGTGATCATTCTGGGAAAAATCTTTCAAGTAATTGGAAAACCTCTGCTGAATTTGAGATGTGACTCTGGAGGCTCCCATCAGTGGGGATGCACATGCCCTTGGTTAGGGGGCCTACAGGGGAGCTGGAGAGGGACTTTGGACAATGGCCCAGAGTGACAGGACAAGGGGGAATGGCCTTAAACTGACTGAGGGCAGGGTTTGATTGGGTATGGGGAAAAATTCTTCATTCTGAGGGTGGAGAGGCACTGGCACACGTTGCCCAGAGAAGCTGTGGCTGCCCCATCCCAGGAAGTGTTCAAGGTCAGGGGGTGGGTCAAGATAAGTTTTAAAACCAAACCAATGTATGATTCATTTCCAACCCAAACCATTCTATGATTCTCTGGAGTCGGGATGGGTCAGACCCGTGGCAAAGGGATTGCACAAGCCACAGTTTCAGTGGAACTTCCTCGTGAGGATGGGCTGCACAAACACGTTGGGTGTGCATCTCACAGGAGAGTCAAGGGGTATAAAAACCCAAACTAAAATGCAAAAGGGCTCAAAATTACCCCTTTGATGATACAAAACACTACACAGAACTGTCAACAGTTTCCTCACAACTCCTTCCCCACCTTTCCCTTGTTTTGGTTTGCTCCTGATTCCCACTGCTCCCAAGGTTGGGACCAGACAGTGGCAACACCAACCTCCCATCAGCAAGCTTTGCCTTGGCCAATTTTCCAGCATGAACTGCCTCCCAAGGCCATTTGTTCTGAGGTATAAAGCCTTTTTTTTTCTCTGGGAATTGATCTGGCAATGCTTTCAGGACTGCTGCCAGGGAAAGAGTGTCCCTATTGCTCCTTCATTACCATCACAGCTACCGGGACCTCTGCTGCCTGTCTCAGGATCTTGGCTGCAGTTCCCGAGCCTGAACAATCTTTCCAAATGCAGGGAATTCCCTTTGGATAAAGGGACAGGGACCGTCATAGGAAAGGTTTGACTGCCATTCCTCAAACATATTCCTTCATATCCTCACACGGAGCTGCCAATACGGCTGGAGCCAGCCGGCACCTCCGGGCTGGCTCCACCAGGCTCCAACCCAGACCAGGACACAAACGTCAATGGAACCCCCAGTGCAGATGCAGAAATCACTGTGCAGCAAAATCAAAATACAGGAGATCTTCACTTTTTTTCTCTTAACCCACTTAAAGGCCTTACACAGCAAAAAAAAAGCATTACTGGAGAGAAAAACAACGTGCAAATACCGAGTATCATTAAAACAGGATCAACTCATACACATGTGGTAAGGAGAAGGAGCTCCCATATTCCTCCTCCTCTTAGGGCAGGGAGAAGCTGTGGTGATCCTGCAGAGTTCCTGCTCCCAGCAGCTCCTGTACCAGTTTCTGGATCAGAGGAGCAGCATCCCTCTCTCATCTGCTCTATCACCACCCTGACCTTTCCCAATGCCCTCTCGGTATCTCACCAATTACTGCCATATACTTTTCTCTCCAGACACTCTGGAGCAGTTATTACTCACAGCCATAATTGCTTAGTGCTCCCTCAAGTCACAAACACAAGACATCAGAAGACATCTAAGAACACAGTTTCTCCAAGGCCCTGAAGTGTGGAGACAAAGGATGGCTTTTCCCAGGAAACCTGAGGGCAAACCATAGCTATGTTTAAGCCGTGAAGCCATCTCAATTCCTTATTTTAAACAGGGATGACTTTGCATTAACAATAACGTTGCCCTTTTGCTGAAGAGCTCTGGTTTGGGTTTCACAGAACCACAGAATCATTTAGGTTGGAAAAGGCGTCCAAGATCACTGAGCCCAACCTTTAACCCCCGGCTTGGGAGCAGGGACAGTGTGGTGTGGAGCTCACGTGCTTCCCGATAACCAGGCTTGACCACATGACTGAGCAGCACATCCCACGCTTCCCATCGCCGCTGCTCGCCCCGCACACTGATCTCTGCTTTCATCTCCCAAGCATAACATGGGTGGGATTTGTTTACACTGGGTGGAAGGACGTGCGAGAGCCAAGCCGGCGACCGCAAGTGTTAGAAACTGGCAGAAAGGGCAGCAGCTGTTATGATGCAAAAGTACATATTTGCCTGAAGACTCTGGCTAGGAAACCATCAGAGAAATCCAGACTGATTCATCTGCACCCTCCCCGGATGACTTCCGAGAGTCACGCCAGCCCTGCTGCCGCAGCTGGAGCCGTGGTGGCTGCCCAGGCCAGCTGCTGCCACTGCGTCACCGCCCGAGACACCGGGCTGGGACCACCCCACTGCCTCCCGTGCCAGTGCAACACATCAGATAGACTTCCCTTTAATCAAAGTTCTGAAGGAAGATATTAAATGATGGTTTAACTACAGCATCAACAGCTGAATCACAACGGCTGAGCAAGCAACCAGAGCCCCAGGGGAGCAGGTGAAACCAGCCAGGGATGCTCAAGGCTCCAGCACCTGCTCTGCCAAATCCACCCAGACACAGCCTCGTGGCAGGGCCAGGAGAGAATCCCCTTGTACTCCCTGTTTGCTACTAGGAGTAAAACACTCTGAGCCTCATCTGTGTGACTTGATGCAGAAAAAAACTCCTCGTTCAAGGGACAAAAGTCACAGAAGTGGGAGAAGAGGCTTTTCAGGACGTGAAATCTTGGAAATGTGGGCTGAAGTCTGAGTTTATCAGAAGAAGACTCCACAAATTAATTTACAATCTCCAAGCACCCGTCCCTCAGCCAGAGCTTCCAATTCACCCTTTTGAAGATGAGGAACAGAGAAATACTTCTCTGGGGGTTTTCTGAGTTCCAATTCAGGTTTCCATGTTTGTGTGTGATATTAAATGAACACAATGTGCCGCCTGAAAAAGCTTTCACCATCATATGTCCTGGTTTTGTCTGGGGTGGAATTTATTTTTTTTCCTAGTAGCTGATACAAGGCTGTGCTTTGGATTTAGGATAAGAGTAATGCTGATAACACACTGATGGTTTAGTTGTTGCTGAGCAGTGTTTACTTTAAGTCAAGGACTTTTCAGCTTCTCACCCCAAAATAACTTCACCTAAAAAGTTCCTAAATATGACAACTATCACAGATTGATGGGGTGGCTCAAATTTCCACCAATTGCCAAAGATTGGCAATTGTTGTTGCCACATCTCAACTCTCAGTGAAAGATGGGGTTTCCCCTCACTAGCCGTATATCCCAGTATTTCATTGCTAGGTGCTTTTCCTAATTCTAGCCAGCAGGATTCTCAGACTAAGCACCAGTCCCAGATAAACCAGTACCGATCAGCAGTACTTTCCTCCACTTCCAGATGGCTTGACTTCTGCCTACAAGTCAGGACAGGAATCCTCAAGTGAAAAGGCCAATCCATCTGGCTTTGGGATTTTGGGCAGCCCATCCTGGGATAGGACAGGCTTTTCCCTGCCAGGTGACACGGCTGCAGATCACAGCCAGTGTGCTCAGACCTCAGCTCCTGGAGGGACAAACACCTTCATGGGGTAAAGTGACTAGTTACTGCAAAAGGGGGAAAATGGGCTATGCTGCAGAGAAATAGCAGCAAGCTCTGCCTGAATGTTCTTCTCAGAAATAAATGAAGACTCCTTGGGAATATGTGGTTTGAGTAAAACCTGCTCCAAGGTGACTTGCTCTGTTCTGCTGGTGGCAGAATGACTCTGGTGTGACAGCAGCAGCGTGAGCAACACCACGCTGGAGCCAGAGGTGGATTTTATGCCCATATGGTATTCCCAAGATATCCTCCTTCCCTTCAGGCCATGAACAAAGTTTGGGGGAACTAGCTGCTATTTTTGGGGGGGTTGCAGCCTATTCTTTCCCCCCAGTGCTTATAACAAGACCTCTACTCACAGTAACGCCACGAACTCCCTCACCCGACCCGGAGCGAACGCCTGAGCACGTTGCTCAACCAGAGCACAGAGAACAAAGCCATCAGCTGACAGTCCCAAACCCTCCAGCACAGCCCTTGGACTGCGATAGGACAGGGCCAAACACCAGCCCATGGGCACACGAAGCCCTCGGCAGCTGCTCTGCCCTCCCTGCCCGGCGGGGTTTGCCCGTAGAGCTCACCCAGAGCAGGGACCCCCGTGCATGGGGAGCCACCTCACCCACGGGACTGCTATGGGCACAGCACTGGTGACAGTGGCCCTCGGGTCCAGAGGGGCTGAAAAGCTCTGGTTCTGTGCTTTGTTGTTTGAAGGGACCCCTGGCACAGTGCCCCAGTGCCCGCCAGCCAGGGGAGCTCTGTGCCCCACTGCTGCCCACATCCCCTGGCACGAGGCTGCCCCACTGCCAAAAACAACTGCTGGGCATTCCACACGCTGAGGGTGCTACGTGCTTGTTCCCACCCAACCATGTCCCTCTGGGTTATGCCCTATGGAACACGGGTGAACTGCATTATGGAGTCCAATGCATAATATAGAAATGCAAGGTATTTCCCTGCTTTTGTCTCCCTCCCTCCTTTCCAGCATTGCATCAGCTTTTTCCCCCCTCCTGCATTAGCTTCAAATTCCCTCCCTCGCCCCGAGAAGAACCCCGCAGCAATGCAATGTCTCTGGGCTCTCCAGCTGGAAGAGTTTACTGCCCACACTGGATTTATGCTGTGTTTGTTTATTTTATGGCCCAGTTAGGAAACTCAGAGTGGGATCTGTGCTTGGGATACGCACGGATCTCAGCAAGACCTGCCGCAAGCGCCTGGGAAATCTCTGGCCTCCAGCCAGTGCAGCGTCAGGCCATGCTGCATTCACAGAAACCAGGAGAATATCACTGTCCTTCTGTGAGAAAAATCACCCATCTCAGCAGGGCTGTGCACAGAGCTGGGCAACCAGCACCTGACCTCGGGCCACTGGCAGCCAGTGGTTCCCAGCCCTGGGTTCTCCATGGGCTGGCATGCCACGGGCCTCAGCTCACAGGAACAGGCTTTGCCTCCTCAATTCCTGCCTCATTGCTGTGAAAACCGTGCCACAGAATTGTGGAATCACAGAAGAGTTTAGGTTGGAAGGGACCCTGCTATGGGCAGGGACACCTTCCACGGGTAGGGACACCATCCACTATCCCAGGTTGCTCCAAGCCCCGTCCAAGCTGCCCTTGGACACTTCCAGGGCTCCAGGAGCAGACACAGCTTCTCTGGGCACCCTGTGCCAGGGCCTTACCAGTCTCTGAGTCTCCTAACACCTTCTCTAAACCATCAAGGACGTTGGTCCCACATCTCCAGCCTTTGTAACCAGTCCATAGTTTGTCACATCCAAGTCACAGGCTTTGCTAGCACTAACAGCCCTGCTCCCCCACTTTCTGTCCCTTATGTCACAACAAACTGTCTGGACACTGCAGGAAGCATCAAGGACACTTCTCTTAGTTTTGTATAAACAGAAACTTTTGTGGGACTCTCTGGCCGGGTCAGCTTTGCTTTACATGACACAGAGCAACACACCAACACAGAAAATGACAGAACTTGGCCCACAAGCATGAAAATTCAACATGAAACAAGGTCTCCATCAACCTTCCCTGCTCTGGATTCAGGTGGTGGCCAGGCAGGCACAAGAAGAGGTTTCTCCTCTGGTCAGCAGCCAGCACTGAAGAAATGCCAAACCCGAGCACCTGGCTCGTACCACACTCGTACCAGTTCTGCTCCCACCTCCAAGGCCCACGACTTACTTTGATGCTATTCTGAAATCTCCTTCTCCCAGCTCCAAACCAAGACTTGAAATTATTAGAGGGAGTAATGCCTCTCAGGGCAGAATGCAAATTTGAAACACTTGTCCCAAATAACAGGAGGTAGTAATTAGGCTTCAGCACTCCAAAGCAGCATCCCTTAGCTACACCCTTTCCTGCACTGCTCCACTGATGTAGGACATGTGCCATGCCATGCTGTCAAAACACAGGTTGCACGAGGCTGTGTATCTGTTGATAAATCAGCTCCCCTCTTTTCATTTTCCTCCTTCACTCTGTGCTCTGGTCTATGCTCCCTGCTTGTTTAAACCTTTTGCTTCTTGTTGCTGCCCCTTACCCTGGTCCCACTTATTTTTGTTTTATCCCCTCAAGGTGCCTGCTTCTTTAAATAGTTCGCTCTCTCTCTTATTCCTTCCTCTCTTTCCTTATCATCTTCTCTTTCTCACAGTTACCCAGAGTCTCCTTCCTCTTCCCCGGGCTTTCCTGCAAGGCCATTTGCATTCTTTCTTAATCACATCATACAGGAGATTTCACTTTAGCAGCAATCAGGAAAACACCTCAGACATCCGCATGGCATCAGAGCCTCCTGCCACCTCCGTTGCCCAAATCCCACTGAACTCTGGGCCCGCGGAGCAGGAGCTCGGATTCACACGGCAGCGAGGGGACAGAGCGTGTGAGGCGCTGCCGCGCCCCGCTGTCACCGCGCCGCTCCCGGAGCCACCCCTCTGCCCCGGGGACCGTGTCCTGTCTGACCGCAGCCACATCATCCTGTGCATCTCTTCAGGCCAGCAAGGGCAGCTCTGCTGCTCCTGGGAGGCAGAACATGAAGCGAATGATTCTGACTGCCACAGGGTGAGGGCTGAGCTTAGGGCTCAGCGGGATCGGAGGCCCGAGGCAAAATAACCGGGACACAGGCACCTTTCCCCGCTACTGCCCGTGCCCTCGGGGAGGGGCAGAAAGCTGAAAAAGACAGGTCTTTACGTGGCCTTTAGAAATTAGATATGTTCATGATAATCTGATTAAAATTCCCTACAAATACACCTTAAAGTTAGCTCGGAAATCAGGGAATGGTCGTGGATTTCCTCAAGCACAGGAATTGTGTTTAAGAAATTCTATTGTTATGGTAAATCTAAGAAGAATGTGTCCAGCTGGGTTAGTGCTGCCACAAGAGCCTCTGGTTCACTGCTCATCCCGACTGCCAGGTTAAAGACAGGCTGAAACTGAAATTCCAGGGAAAATAAGACAACCTAGAAACAGACGTTTTCAAAAAGGCCAAAGGAAGCAAAATGAGTGTGGGTTTACACATCACTTTTTCACTCTCAAATTGTTTAAGGTAGAATTTGTAGGGAAAAACATCTCCAGCCCCTCTAAATTATTCCAGCCAAAGGTTCATGTGCTGAGAAAGCAGAGGGGAAGGGAAGCAGCCTGGTGCCAATTACAGCAAGCCGAGGCTCCAGGACTTGTTCTTCAGGGCAGCCAGAAAATTCACTGGAGTGATGTATCAATTGCCAGAATTTTTTTAAAGTTTTCTAATTCATCTGGAAGTTTACTTGCTCTGAGTATTGAGTATTACTTGCTCGTCTGCACTTTGGATCCTTCTGCAGCCACCACGACAGCTCAAAAACTGTTTTGTTTTAAACTGGTAGCAGAGCTCTTGAGACATCCCCCACCAGCTGGGCGGGCTCTGGACATGCCGTGAGCCTCGCAAAGCCGGGGCAGTGCTGCTCCAGCAAAGGTGGGAACATCCCTGTGCCAAGGACGTGCCGTCCTGGGGGCGATGAGCTGTGTCAGCCCCGTCCTGTGCTGGACCATTCCCAAAAAGAGACGGAAGGGTGTGGGGGACGGGCTGGTCTGCACCCCGGAGCGAGGGGGTGGCCCATGGGGCACACGGGGCAGCGCTCTGGTCTCAGCTGCAGCTGCAGAGAGAGTTCTGAGGGAGGCTCGTTCCCGCAGTCCCCGGTGCATCCAGCAGCCTCCTCCCAGCCAGCCCAGGGCTGATTTCGCACCCTCCAGCCCGGCGTCCCTTCCCAAAGCTGCGGGAACTGCAGTTACCACAGTCCTGCTTCCCGCCGTCTGCCCCTCCCGCCGCCCAAGCCCTCCCGGCGGCTCCGTGCCGGGAACAGTCCGGGGCAGCCCGGGGCCGGAGGAGGGTGTTTGCCGAGCCCCGCGGCGCCAGCCCGCGCCCCGCGCCCGGCCGAGCGCAGCGCTCGGAGCGGGGCGCGCAGCCCGCCAGGAAACACCGCGCACATCGCGCTCTATTTTAGTCCCGTCAAGGGTCTTCTCGGGAGCGAGGCAGAGCCCGGCTGTGCAGAGTTAAGAATGAATCCCTATTTTTAGCCTGTCCTGGGTGAGGTAAGTGCGCGTGAGTCAGACGCCGGCGTGGGATGTTGCATAAGCCGGGCCTGCGCCGCAGCTCCCGNTGTGATTAATTGCAGCATTAGAGTGAAAAAATATAGGGCATACAGGTCTTAAAGATTCACATGCAAAGTCATGTGTGGGAGTGAGAGAGGCAAGGGTGAAACGCAAGACTTATCTGTTTGATTAGGTGCTTTTCACGGGGCAGTGATTTATTCCCTGAGTAATTTCGTTGGAGGAATCTGCAGATAGCTAAAGCAAAAAAATAAAAAAGGAGAAAATAAACATCGAGGAGACAACGGGCCAAAAGTGCTTTCACAGCACCTCTAAAGGTTAGTGTTGTACCTGGGAGCAGGATGTTCCCTCAGTTGCAGACCTGCCCCTTAACAGCACTCACTCACACCAATAAAAAGGAGGTTTTCCACTGAGTCATGATGAAGGAGCTGCAGACACATGCAGACACTGCAGCTAAACTTTCACTATGCTGGAACTTTATTCCAGGGAACATGTGAAGCTTCAGATGTATTCTTTTCCCCTTGCCTTTTGAGAGCCTCTCGGCAGGGAAGCCCTGGATTCCAGGCTGGCATTCCCTCCCACCGGTGACCTCCAAGCACCCGACGCTGAGGGCGCAGCGCTGGAAATGCCGCGCTCGCCACGGCTGTTGATTAAATCCAGCCCAGTTCAATAGTGGCAAGAAGTCAGCAGCGTGTTTGACTGCTCAAGTGCCCTGCAGGGCCGTGGCTCCGGGTCAGAGCGGCGGCTGGCGGGGTCGGAGCGGGCACCTCGCCGCAGAGCCGAGCTCGGCGGGGCTGAGCCCCGCTGCCGCGGCTGGGAGGCAGAGCTGGCTGGATTTTAGCATTGCAGCTCTCTAGAGGGAAACAACTGCTGTTAATATTCATGCAGGGGGGAAGATGAAAAGGCAGCGGAGAAGGGAGCTCGTGGCAGGGTACCAAGGATGTCTCAGCAGGTTTTATCCTGTGCTCTTGCTGGGAAGAGGAGGGTTCACAGCCTGAGTGCAGCTGTTCTTACACCACAGATATTCTCCAGCATTGCCTTAATGCCAGCTACCCCTGAACTCAATTCTGAGGCTCCACTAAACCAAGTATTAATTTAAGGTCTGAGGTCCCTCTGAAGTGAAGGCTCTTCCCTCGGTGAGCTCAGTCTAGTTCTAGAAAGCTTAATTCCTGGCAGCCTTAGTTGTAAAGCCATGGCTGGAAACAAAAACCTCCAGACTTGATCTCTCCTGAATAAGAACTTCATTTGTTACAGCTGTGCAATGATTTCAGAGGCTTCAGATTTGTCAAACAGCAAAATGCCAAGATTAATTTAAAAACAGCTTTGCAATTACCTCAAGTTTGCATCTTGTTTCTTGCTTTACTAATAAGCAAAACGCTAAATGATTCATATTAGAAAAGTGATTTCAGCAGTCTTCTCAGGCAGGCCCGGTGCTCACTCCAAGTGATAAATGCAGAAATTCCCTCCCACGAGGCTTCCAGTCTTAACTGGAGCCATAATGTGAGGGAGAGTGAGTGGGCCAAGAAGTCCTAGGCCACGAGCTGGGCTTGTGCAGCTACCTGGCCTTGCAATGTTCTTCAGCTGCTTTCCTCCCCCTGCACATGATAGCCAAGCATGAAACGCATCCCTGGAGTCAGCATTTGACTTCACCTGTCCCAGTGCATGTGTTCCATATCACTTGAGCACACTTCCTCCTGCAGAACCTATTTGGAGACAATTATAGGGACAAATCCTGAAGATGCTGCTCACTGAAACTTTCCCTGGAACCATTTTCAAATGAAAACTTTTTTCTTCTCTTAGAAATGGACAAAGAAAAATTGTTCAGGTCTCTCGGTGCTATCTAAGTGCACAGTAAAATATCTCTTGAAGAAATCAAGATCAAAGCTCGCACAATTAGAGACAAACCAAAATCAAGGGCACCTTTACTGAAGCTCATTAAAAATATCCTTTGTACTGCTCTTCTGTGTGGCACCCAAAGTCTCCCGAATACTGTGGTCTAATGAGAATGCAGTGAGGGTTTTTTCCCTACAGTATTTTTCTTTTCCATAGCTAGGAACTGTCATAGTTTAATTAAGGGATGTCACAGGCACGGAGCACTGCCCCAAGATAATCGGGCCCTGCTGGTAGATAACTGCTGAGGTGAAGACAAGCACGAACAGCCACCGTGCAAATGCCAAATCATCAAGGGAGGGCAAAGGTCGAAAATGGAACTGACAATCCTTCATTTATAGAGGTGGGAGATGCTTTCTCCAGCCTTTGTGAATGGGCCCCTCCGCCCAGGTGTGCCTCACAACCCTTTCTGAGCTCCTGACTCCTCTCGGGCCTCCTTTGCTCCCATGTTGTCCCTTGCAGGAAGATTAAAAGTATCTCCAAAGTATCTCCTGGGTGTCTCCAGCATCACAGACGTGCTGCTGGCACGGCCCTTTCCCTGGAGCAGCCCCCTGACACACCCTAAGGAAGGATGGCAGCTCCCACCCGGAGACCCCTCGGCCGTGAGCCCTGGGTAACCTCACTAAGAACTGACCTCCAGCCATTCAAATCGCTACAAAGGCTCCCACTGCCTTTAATTTAGTCTTTCAAAGCATGCAGGTCTTTATTTATTGATATTTACCAAAGCCCTTCCAGTCTCTGGCTCTTTGATTTTACAACCTTTTATGATTCTCACTAGATGAAGTTTTCTTTTCCTGAAAAACAACCCAGCCCCAACCCAACCAGCTGTCTGCTCCTCTCTCCTGCTGTCTGTGCTTGCTTTCCTGGGAAGGTTGTCTCCCTCTCCTTTCCCTTTTCCACCCAGGTCGTTATTGATCTGGTCATTCCAGATCAATGTTAGCAGTTTTGTGCTAACAGCTGTCTCTGGGCTGTACCTTCCAATGATTCCATGACCTGCAGACCATCCTGATTTCTTGCTTGTTGCCTGTGCCTGGGTTCATTCACAGATCACAGAACAGTTTTTAGAGGGGTCGTCTATGGCTTTTTTCACCAATTACTCCAGTTCCTCAGCTTCTGTGGCACAACACCTTATGGCTTCCCCATCTCTTCAAAATTACCTTCCAGTTAATGTACAGGTACTGTATTTCCAGCAAATATTTCCTTTTAAATAGAAAACGTGCCCTAAAAATGGCATGCTGGAGTCCCTGTATAAGTTCATCAACACAAAGTGCTCTGAAGATGGTCAGATGGGGCTCAGGTCCAGGCTCAATCCCTATGCCCAATGAAGAGACCACCAGCCACACAGAAATAAAAAAAAACTTCTCTTTGGAATTATAACACCTGCTACAATTTTCCCATGGCACTGGGGACAATGCCAGCATGGGGCTACAGCATTTGCAGACTCCACAGGTCAAGCAAGATGGATAATTTTTCTTGGATCCTGGCTGATCCCTCACTGCATTATTAACAAACAGCTGTATTTTGACCAGCTTTGATACAAATTTTATCTGACCCAGTGGTGAGGTTCTTCAAGTGAGACCACCCCACAGAGGTCCCTGGGGAGGGGTTCAGAAAGTAATTGTGAGTAACAAAGAGGAGCCAAATGAATTCCTTCACTCTGAAAAATGGTATGTGTCTTCTGAGCCAGGAAACAAAAGGATTTCCATGGCATTCCCGTACAAAACTATCAATGATTTCATTTCCGTGAAACCAGCTTCATAAAAAATTCTGTGGCTTTACCAATAAACTGTGATAAAACCAAGCCCCCATACTGCTTAATTGCACTTATTAGCAAGCCAATTGTCTGTCACATTTATTTTGTTATGCGGGCCATGCTTGTCAGAAAGAGCACGAGATTTTTAATCAAACTTGTAATAGTCACCACAAGACAGATTTTTGAAGGGCACAACTTTACCCAAACAAGCTCATTTATCATCCCTGAGGACACAGAAGAGGTGGCTGTATCCTGATCTATGAAAACAGCTGGTTGTATAAAGATTTATTTGCTCCATCCCACTCTGACTCTAATGTATTTGCAGACCTGCTTGCTGGACCTTCGGGTGAGCCTGGGGCTCAGGTCCCTGCCCAGGTGAGGGGAGTCACAGCACGCAGCCACCCCCAGCACATCAATCACTGACAGACACACAGATTTACGTGCTCAAGGACTGGCACGCTGCTTCTTTTCCAGCTGGGGCAGCTGCGTCTCTGCAGCTGTCCCACCCAACTGGAGCCCGCAGCTCTCCCCAGTTCCGTGCCGGTGCAGCGCTGGCGCGCCCGGGGAGCGCCCGGCCGCGGGCAGAGGTCAGAGCAGCGCTGCCCGCCTGGCAGCCCACGGAGCTCCCCGCGGACTCCGGCCTCGCCCCGCCGCCACACCGCCCCGTCATCGCCCGCAAGGCGCCCGGCACGAACGCTTCTCGGGCTGCAGAAAGCACAGGGATTGAACTTTCCTTCCAGACACTTATCTTAATAACCCACACACATCCCTAGCACGCCACCCTGTTCTTATTTTTTCCGTGAATATTCCAGACAAGAGCAGTACACTGATTACAAAGGTTGCCAACACGCTCCGCCATAAACCCCCTGTCTTAAGTTGAGTACAACTTTCAAAAGGTTCACCGGCTCTCTCTGCCAAGGAAGCAAGGGGGCAGGGGTATTTTATCCATGCTAAAATAATTCTAAAATTGTTTTTTGTGGAAAGGTCTGATGCCAACATGCCTTGGGCTTGCACCCAAAACCTGGCAGTGGAGGGAAGGGTGAGTTCTGCCATCTTAACGACGAGGCAATTGACCTGACAAGCTAATAACTGATAAGCTTCTGAGAAGCTGCAGTTGTTGCACTTCTCAGCAGAGGTTTGATAGATGGTCCCAGCTGAATTCCCCGAGGATCTCATCCATGTGAGGCCCAGTGGGCTCTCCCCTGCAACTGCAGATGCGCTGGGCTTGGCCTGGGCACTCGGGCTGAAGATGGGATATCTAACCTCCTTGTTTTCCTAGGGATCTTTGGGAGTGGGAGCTGCCCCACTCGAGCTCCAGGAGGGCAACACCTGCACTTGTGTTTCAGAAACTTACATTTGCTTTAGCACAAACTCACAAACTCATTTTCTTTCAGAAACTGGTAGAGAGCAGTAGGGCTGGAAGGGAGATTGAGGTCCAGGCAGGAATGTAAGCACAAGCAGCCGTGAGAGGGGAAGGCAGAGAAACAGGCTGGAGGACAGAGTCCTGTGGGCCCAAGCCCAGTGTCTGGCAGTTCCCTTTCAGAGCTTGGACCAGATCCTAAATCTTCCAACTCCCATTGCACTTCCACCATCTGCAAGTGTCTATAAAACCTTCTGGCCCCATGCAAAAGGCTGTGAGAGCATGGCTGACTGCCCCAGAGGTGGCTTGGGGCGTGTGGGTCTCCCACAGCCACAGGTAACACCCTGAGTCAGAAAGGTAAAACAGAACACTGAGTCCTTGCTCATTTAGAAACACTCTCCGCTCTGCTCACCGGCGAGACACGGCTCCGTGCAAAAAGCAGGAGATGAATATCTAATAAGGCTTCTAATCCATGCCCAGAGATAAGCCAAATTAATTTTGCACAGGCATCTCTTTTCAGTCCCGGATTTGGCAACCACAGAATTGGCCTTTGAGGAATGTTTCGTGTCTGTGCTTTAATCATTTGGGGCTTCACTGTGCCAGCTGTGGTACAAGTGGGGACAATAATGACCAAGGAGACATCTATGTGTGGAAAAACAGACCCAGGAGCCACTTTTTTGTAATAAAATAAAGATCCAGGTGGGTACGAGTGGCAGGAAGACATTGAGGTACCACAGATGGGTGAGGAATGGTCACTAATGGCTCATGGAGGCAATTCAGAGATTGCATGGAGACCCCATAGCTACCACCCACCATCTGAAAGGAGCTTACAGGGAAGCTGGAGAGGGACTCTTCACCAGGAACTGTAGTGACAGGACAAGGAATAATGGGAACAAATCAAAAGAGGGAAAATTTAGGTTAGATATTACAAAGTACTTCTTCCCAGTGAGGGTGGGCAGGCCCGGGCACAGGGTGCCCAGAGCAGCTGTGGCTGCCCCTGGATCCCTGGCAGTGCCCAAGGCCAGGCTGGACATTGGGGCTGGGAGCAGCCTGGGACAGTGGGAGGTGTCCCTGCCATGGCAGGGGTGGCACTGGGTGGGCTTTAGGGTCCCTTCCAATCCTTAAACATTCTATGATTCCATGAATTTGGAAAGGACGGTGAATGACCCTTGTGCGCAGCACACGCAGAGAGGCAGCGCTGAGGACGCTCACACACTCGTGTAAGTGCGAAGAAGGAAATGTCACATTCATTTTACACCGTTTCCCACGCTCTTCCATCAGCACGATCGCTGCCCGGCCGGAACACCCACTGTGTCCCTGGGGAGCGGAATTCACACCATGTCTGTGGGAAGCTGAGGGGGGGTGAGGTGAGGGGTGAGCGGCGTGCGGCTCCCGGGCCGGGCCGGCTGTGAGGGCTGAGCGGTGTGCGGCTCCCGGGCCCGGGCCGGCTGTGAGGGCTGAGCGGTGTGCGGCT
>VZRO01002602.1:39091-152147 GCA_013397915.1 Daphoenositta chrysoptera
CTGCCGCCCCCGCCGCTGCCTGGCAGCCGCCCCGCGGGGCTTTCCAGCGGCGCCGCCGCGCCCGGCACGGGGGCTGCTCCGCGGGGCCAGAAGGCGAGAAAAGCCCCCAAAATCACGAGCTGCGCCCGCCGCGGGGGCCCCGACGCCTTCGGCCGAGCCCCGTCAGGGGCTGGGCACGGGCGGGGCGCGGGAGCCGCTGCCGCGCATCCCCGCCCGTCCCTTGAGCCCGCCGCCAGCCGGGCTCTGCTCTGCCCTTCTGAGATGAAATAAAAACACAGCACTGCCGCATTTTTATAAGCTAAACCCCGGGGCTGCCTCGTGGGCAGAAATGTCACCCGCAGCCCCCAGAGCGAGCCCGGGCTCCCGCGCAGCTCTGGACGTGCCCGCTGTGCCGATCCCGCACAGCGCCAATGCCCGAATTCCCGAATTCCCGGCCCAGCCGAGCGGCTCTGTGCCTTTGGAAATGTTGAGTTCCCCTTTTGCTAAGCGCATTCCCCGGGGATTTCGGGAGGTGCAGCAGGCATTTAAAATAGAAGAACATGTGAGACCTTGTTCTTTCCAAAAGGCCTAAGCATGCACTTGCATAATATTCCAGTGTTATCCCTGTAATTACATTCGGTTTTACTTTTCACAATATTAAAAAAAAAAAAGTTCAATCAGAACTTCACTTTGCAGAAACTAATATTTCCGCTTTTTAACATTTGATAGATAATATTTTACTTAATTAAAAAAAAAAAAAGATAAAAACACCACTGTTTCTCGGGCTGTTACCTTGCAGTTTATTATTTATCAGTGCAGAACTGCAGTTACTTGGGATCTGACTGATCCACTTGACTCAGGCTTGCAAGGACAATGTGATTCTCCAGATTTTATTGTGTTGGGACTTATATATCTGGAACCCAGTGGGCAATTTATAGCTGCAACGTCACGTCTGATGTGCCAGTGCCATTAGTGGCATTCCCGGCTGGTCTTAAATGCTTCATCTGCCCCAGTCGATGCATTATCGTGGTTCAGCAGAAACTGGTAATTTAGCACAATCGATGTCTTGCTTCCTTGAAGAAAGAAACCTCAGGGTTTTTAATTCAAAGTCTCCTAATCTGCTGCAGGTATTGCATTTCCCCAATATAATCCTGAAAAAAACCCAATTGTTCTTAAATAAAATATGCTTAATATATAAGTGATGCCTTAAGTAAACCTTGAGCCCTGACAGGGCACAGAGAGACGTGATCTCTCTTTAAAACAGTATGAAACCTACTCCAAACGTGTTCGTGTTTGTTCCAGTAAGGAGGGAAAGGTGGTGATGGTTAACAAGAACCAAGAGGAAAACCCCCGGCACAGTCATTTTTTAAGTCAAACAGAGGTTGTGCCAAGCCAAGAGGGAAAATATTTTCTGCTGTATTTTCACATGACATCGAGGGGTTGAAGAAGCTGCTGCTGCCTTGCCCTGGCACCGGGAGCGTCCGTAGGTTACGCGCGGGTGTTCCAGGGGGGATGTCCGGGGCCAGCTGGAGGCACGGCGGGGTCTGGGCTGGGAGCTGCTCTGCCCCTCCGTGTCCCTCCGAGCAGCCGGGCCTTCGGGGGCTGACCAGTCCCTCGGTCTGCTCCACAGGGGGATGACACCAATCATCCCACACATAATTCCACACATAATTCCATACGTCATTATTAGTGACTGATTCTAAGAGTAAACAGAGCTTGTGGAGCTGAGTTTGAGTCTTCTCCCTACTACTGTAGCAATTAAAACTTCCATGAAAGAAAGCAGAGGTTAGGCAAGGTAGTTTTAATAGATATTATATATATATATACATATATATAATTAGAAAGTAAGTTTAGTACAACACGGGGCTTCTTACTTTAAAAAAATTTTGAAGTGCATCAGCAAATGGTTACTTCAAGTACCAGTGACTTTCCGAAACACCAGTGACTTTCCGAAACACCAGTGACTTTCCCAAACGCGTTTTGGTTTCATTGTACCAATTTTTCTGCTCAACGGGCACTTTTTGTAACACATGTGTTTTCTGGGAGCAGAACTGGCATCCCCTGCCCGGGGGACACGCGAGGCAGCGAGGCAGGAGCGGCAGGGCCGTGCTCACCCTGCCCTGGGCTCCGCACCAGCCGCTCCGGGGTGCCCGCGCCTCCCAGCGCCCCGCGGCACCCACGGTGAGCGATCCCGCACCGCCAGAGCAAACCGGGCTGCCGATGGACAAGGGATGCGAAACTCCTGCTCTAGAGCTGCTGGCAGCTAGAAAAAAACCCGATAATCTACTAACTGCCCCAAAAGCAGATCAGTTGTGCAACTTCAGAATGAGCAGGAAGCTTTTTCCACAGCGCAAGAGATGGCAAATCCGAATCCCAGCGGGGCTGGTGCAGAGAGGTGGTGGTAATGTGGAGAAACCTGGAACAATCTCTAACATCCCGTGCCAGGAATCACCCTCCCCATCAAAACATGTAGAAGAGAAATTCGTAGTACAGCGATGGAGAAGCTCAAAGAAGGTCTATGAAATATTTGACCATTTTGTATTTAAATCACTTCTCTGTAGCTTGTATGCAAAGCACCAGCCTGATGCAAATCAACACTGCTGAGTCATGGCCTGAGTGGGGAAAAAAAAAAGGTAATTTAAAGTGTGACCCTAAAACTATTGTGAGGGAAAGAAAAAAAAATCATTCTAAAGCTTTTGAGTTTGGAATTTGAACCACTCCTTTATGACAGTCACAGCGTACAATTAGGAGACAGTATATCAACATAAGAAACCCTTAAAAAAAAAAAAAAAAAAAAGCAAGCCCAAATTATTGTAAATAAGAGGTAAGGAACTGCAAAAATATTTTTAATCTCAGAATTTTTCAACAGCCTAAATAAAAAGCTCTCAACTTCTTAAAATCGAAGGTACAGCAGAGTAGATGGGTGAAATTCTGAACAGAAGCAAAACCACCTATCAGCTCTGGGGGGTTTTATATAAAATAAGAATGTGTTAATGCAAAGGACATGATTATCTAGGTCATTCTGGGTTAATTTCTCTAAATATTTTGGGGTTCATTCTGCAGAGGTTCTGGTTTAAGACTGCAGGGTTTACCTTAAACCCCGTTTTTCCCAGCGCTGAGGATGGAGGGCAGTGCTGGAGGGAGACTGTGGAGACACAGGGGAGAAAAGCTGCTTTGCTGCTCCAGAAAAACAACTTCAGCGTCCGGCGCCATCCCCTGCCCGTCGCTCGGCCGCTTCCTGAGGAGGGAGGCTGGGGCTGGCTGGGCCCAGGGCTCGGGGCAGGGGTGGATTCGAGGGAGGCTGATCGCTGTCCTGTGTCCCGCTGGTGCTCGCGGGAGGGGGGCAAGGTCCTCCTCATCACTCTGGCGTCACACGGGCATTTATCTTCAAAGGCCCCGTCCTTAGGGAGCTGCGACGGGGCAGAGGGAGAGAGGTGGGAACGGGGACTTTGGGCTGAACCGTGGCTGCACCGGCAGGACTGCAACCCGCACTTAAGGGCAGCGTTGAACTTGGGGTGTTCAGGGGGGCTTTGCCAGCTCCCTTGAACTGCGTGAGGGTGCTGCCTCTGGGTCCCCAGCACAGCTCTTCGCTTGAATTCCCACCCCAGTTGTTCTGGTGGCTGGGGTTTAGAGACCTCTTTGAAGACAATCTTTATCCCCGTTGTTTCCTACCAATCACATCCTTCCACTCCGGCACTTTCCTACTGTTCCCTCTTAGTTTGGGTGAGGCCACCTGAGGAGAACATCCCCAGCTGGAGTTTGGGCAAGAGCTCTGCCTCTGAGTGGGTGTTACGAGAAAAACCCCTGAGCATTCAAATGAAGGACAAGGGCAACAGCTGTAGTGGAGTTTATATTCCACTGATCATGGGACTTTGGGTCGTTTCCTATCTGTTTTTCAGTAACGTGTCTGGTGGTTATAAAATGAGCAGTATTTATCTGACCCGGGAGGCAGAGACATTACCTCATTGTCACGGGGTCAGTGGCAATTAGACTGCAAAGCCCAGCCAAGCAGTGCCGCTGGGTACAATAGTCTGTGGCAGGCTTAACCTTTACGGTCACCGCTGCTGCGGGGGGACAGCCAGAGCAGAAATGCCCTTTCCTCCCCAAACCCCTCCCGGCCAGCTCACACACGCTCATCCCTGTATACGTTAAAAGACTGCGATATATCAATTTAGGCAGGATGGATGGCTTAATGATTTATATCGGTTCAGTCTCGATTCGGAGTTAAAAATTAAGTTGGTCCCCAAAAAGGTGCAGTAAGGACTGAGTGTAATGCAAGAGCAATAATTTATAACCATCAGTCAGCCCGTGGTTATTGTAAACACGGTGTACAAAGGTGAGCAGCCAGGTCAGCAGCCGTGCCCAGCGTCACCAGCCCAATTTAACCTGCACCTGGAGACGGTGACAACGGCACGGGGAGCAGCGAAGGGCCCTACCCACTGCTGCCCACCAGCAGCTGAACCCGTGCTAGAGGGCATCTAGAACTGAAACCAGGTGCTTTTCCTCTCTGGAGGTGGCACCCGGGTATTTCTGGTCTGTTCACACACAGTTGTTCGTCACACACACCTCCTGTCTGCGGGTGACAGGCTTGAATCACAAGCCAAACTCCAGCTCTGAATTGAAGGGCCATTCACTTTCAGAGAGCACCTTGAGCAGTCACCCCAGAGGAGCCACCGACCGAGGGACGCAGGTGACAGCTCGCCCCTGTTACTCACTGGTGCCTGCAAGGAGCGGTCGGGGTGGGCAGGAGGCTGCGGGAACGCGCCGCGGGAGCCGAGCCCCGGCCTGGCTGCCGGCCACCAGGGCTTTCCTGCTCCCCGGGGTCACCCGAGCCTCTCATTCTCGCTGTCTGCCCGGCCTGCTCCCGCGCGAGCTCCGCACGCCCTCTGGGCTTTTGGTTCAGGAAAATTGAATGTTCTGCCTGTTTGTTTTTCCACTGTATAAAATGTGGGGTTTGGCATAGGCTGAGGTAACCCTGGTTTCCCAGAGAGAGCTGGGAGAGAGGGGAGGGGGCACCACTGTCTGTATTGCACGAGCATGTAATCTTCCCTCTTGCTTTACAATTCCAATTGCTCAGAATTTGGGTGAGGATGTAGATAAGGAGCAAGATTTTCCCCTACAGCCATGTCAGACTGAGCACTAGACCCACAAAAAGACCAGGAGCTAGGCTTAGGAAAAGTCTGCAAAACAAAAATCCGAGAGTTTATGTTCTTACCTTGTAGGCACCAACTCAGGCCCCGAGTTTGGGTCTCAGTTCTTAGACAGGTGTCGGGGAGAGAAGGGTAGGGATGCATGGGAGGCAGGAGAGCCTCTGGCACAGGGATGTAGCCTCTGCTCAGCACGGAGCTCACTTCCAGCTGCTTTTCTCCATGCTGGAATCACAGCTGGGAGCTCTGCCCAGGGCGAGGTGGGGAGCAAACCGCAGTACGCACTGGGCAGCAGTGAAAGAGCCACACAGCATTCCCGAAATGGCAACAGGAGCAATGCCCTCTCATGCCCAGGGAAGATTTTAATCTAGCTCTTCCAGGTAAAAGCTCTAACTAGCAAGATGTCCCTGAGATAGGATCTGCTTCATTCCTCCTTGGATACTTATTCCTTCAAACCCTGTAACCCAGGCCTGCTCCCCCGGGTGAGGGGATCCTGCAGCACACGGCCTTGCTGTCCCTGCCTGCTCCAGGCAACAGCCAAGGACCTTTATTCACTCCACCACTGCCCTGTGCATCTGTGCCAATGTCGAGGAGTAGCCCTCGGGAGAGCATTCCCTTAATAAATGGATTGCTCTGTTTGGGGTGGTACAAGGTGGCTCCTTCGGGGCCATCCATTCATCCCAGACATCCTTTGCTCTGCTGCCCTTGGCTCTGTGCAGGAAATTTTCACAGGGCCAGGAAGAAACTTAGGAGCGGCCGTGATGGCACTGACATCAAAGGGCTGCGAGGAACCTGCCTTTCCATCTCTTCCCAGCATTTACATTGAGCAGGTTTTGGAGGCCACCATTTCCTTCTATTCCTCCCACTTCCTAATTTTAGGGAAAAAAGGGAACAAGCTCTGGTTGCCAACCACAAGCACACACCTTTGGGAGGGAGGCTCCTGACGCAGCAGAGCAGGATGTCTGCGAGCACATTCAGGACGAGCCCATCAGCAGCGTTTCCCCGTGGATGATTCATCCCGCCCGGCCAGCCCTGCCTGTTTGAGGTTTTAGAGCCCTAGTCCTGGCTCTTCCAGACTTCCAGCAGCTGTAGCTTTGGGGGCGTCGCCAGGGTGACTCTGGATTTCCATGCATTTTGGGTTTAAATGGCTTAATTCTCTCATCAGCTCTAGATCTGATGGACACAATCCAGGTTGCTCTCTGCAGAAGTGTCCTGGCCACTGAGGTGACCTTTTGTGCTGGAATGAGATTCACTGGCAGCAAAAATTCAAATAAAAGGCAATAAGTACATTTATCAGTAAAGGCCATCAGTCACAGGGCCACATTGCAAAGGTCTACACCAAATTTAGCATCATGCAGCGATGTTGAAGATGTGGGGAAGTTTTCCCACCACTTAGGGGTTGGATACTGGGAGATACTCTGTGATTTGGGTCCTTCCTGCAGGTAGTTGTGCTACTGCACAATCTCAAGTTGCACCAGGGGAGCTTTAGATTAGATGTTAGGGGAATTTTTTCACAGACAGGGTTGTGAAGCATTAGAACTGGCTGCCCAAGGAAGTGGAGGAGTCACCATCCCTGTAAGTGTCCCAAAAACCCTGTGGAAGTGGCATTGAGGACATGGTTTAGTGGTGAACATGGTGGTGGGGCTGGGTTGACCATTGGCTTGGTGATCTCAAAGGTCTTTTCCAACCTTAACAATTCAATGATTATACTTGATTATAACGGTTCTTTGGTTTGTGAATAATGAATCAGCCTGTGATTAAATTGATGTGAAAACTCCTGTGGTGTGTAAATAGAGGCGAGCTGCAGTTTTTAGCTCCTTTTGGGGTTGCTAACACCGAGGGGATAGAATTTTCTTCCTGGAATGTGATTGTACACGATGTTTGCACCCATCATTCATAAGGAAAAGTTTCTTACAGACTTAACAGATTGTGTTTCCATCTCTGCTGCGTAAAAACAGTGTTATGGACACAAGCGAAATGGAAATCATAACACAGCATCTCCACTATTTTAAGAGTCATATTGGAACACATGGAACAGAGATGGAATTCCACTCTTCACTGCCTTCAGATTTGGTGTTCTGTGTATTTACTTAGCGCTAGAAAAGGAAAGTGAAAACAAACCCGTTGCCTCAATAAAGCCCAGGAACAACGGGCTTTGCTCCTGCCCATTCCCTTGGGACCATCACCATTTCCAGGCACAGGAAGGGCCCTGGGCAAGCGAGAGCTGCAGAGTCATTCCTGAGATGAGACAAGAAAGGGGAAAAAAGGGCTGAGTGTCAGGGTGAGAAGAGCCAGCTGAGGAGCACTAATGGGTGAGAAAGCCGAGAGACAGGTCTGAGGGATGATAGTGCTTCTGGAGGGAAGGGCTGCCTGGAAATGGGTCAGGCTGTTCCTGCTCCGTGGGGAAGCACCTGCCTCGAGGCAATTTATCCAGCTGTCAGCCTGTTCTCACACGGACCTGAATGCATCCCGGCACTGGGACTTCGGCTCTGCACAGGGTGCTTTTCCCATCTCCTGCTTATTGTTGAAATTTCAGACCTTTTTCCTGTGTTGCACTGGCTCAAACTGCTCCTGTTTCTCCCATGGAGACCTGAGCACAGGGAGAGGATTTGGGCATTTCCACACCAGCAGTCAAGCTCTAAATCAATCCGATTTTCTGGGGTTTTATGTTGGCTTTTTTTTTCTGCAAACTTCCCGTGCAATTCCAGCTGCGTCTCCTGAGTTACTTTGATTCAGACCAGAGTTATTCTTTAATTTTTTTTTCTTTACACAATTTCAATTCCAAGTGTTCCCCTCACACACGTAGGTGCAACAGAGCAGCCAGGGTTGGGCAGGCTGCTCTGATCCAAGTGTCCGGCGTGGCATCTCCTGCGTGCACGTCACAATTTTGGGGTTACTAAGCACCTTGGCAGGGGTGTTCAGTGGCATCTCTAGAGCACTGCTCTATATTTGTCTTTCCTTCCTGTTTGTCTCGGTTTGAAAGAAAAAAAGCAGGTTCAAGCTACGTGCTGACAAGACTTGGCGATTCTGGATGGCAGGAGGGGTACGAGGCTCAGCGCTGCGAGTACTGGAAAGATATTTGTCACTGCAGATTCTGCTTGTCATATGCAGAGATGACATGCAGATCTCCCTCTGACAGATTGATAGTCATTCCGAGATGCATCCACCCACAAAAACCACAGACATGCTGCTTGACTCAAATCTTGACTTTAACCACAACTTTGTGATGCAAAACTGGTGGAGTTTTTGGTACTTTTTGTTAAAAATGAAATCTTTATAGGGGTTTTCCAGCATCCTTGCTAGTTACTAAAAACAAACCAACATCAGCCTACTGGATGGGACAGCTCAGTTTACTCGTGGGTGGTTTTGACATTCAGCTCATTAACATGTTTAGTCTGAAAGAAGGTTGGAAAGGTAGTAAATAAAAAATTGGATGGAGAAGTACAGCATCTCTCCAGAAGTTACTCCTTATGTCGCAGTGACAATGCCAGTTTCACTGAGAAGGAATATTTGTTCTGATTTTACTTCAAATACCCACAGCTCATCCTGAGCAAGCTCGAAGCCTGGTCAGTGTGTTTGTAGAAGTAAATGCAGCGTGCTGAGTGTAAAGGTTAACTCTCTGCGCTGGCCGGGGCCAGGAAATTCACAGCTCGGCACGGAACTTCCAGCACGGCGTGGGAGAGCCTGGGCACGCTGGCTCCCAGCCAGGGAGTCTCCCATGAAAACAGGGAAACACCCCAGTCTGTCAGCGGGAGCTCACGGCCCCTTTGTGTCCCCTGCTGGGGCAGGCACCTGACGTGGAACGGGCTTTGGCTGTTCTGGCACGGGGAGGCTCCACAGGCATCCCCGGAGACCTCCTGTGCCCTTCTGCCGGTCCGGGATGGAGCAGGGATGTTGGAGCAGGGGATCCCTTCGCACCTGACCCATTCTGGGATCGCGTGTGTGCCTGGAAATGCAGCCAGCGGGGCTGCAGAGCACACAGAACACACATGGCAGCGTCCTCAGCTGCTTCTGGTGGAAACGGCAGAGGGAAAATACTCCAAATAAGTTTCTCTTGTTCGGAAATACAATGGGCAATTTAAAACCCCTATTAGGCATGTGTGTAGGAGCATTTCCCATCCGGGGAGACGAGGGGATTGTTCTATGGAGCTGTATTATGACTTCCCCGATATCAATCAAGCCCCCATTATGTAACGAGGTCTCTCCATCGCCCGCGCCCCGGCGCGAGGCCCCGCCGCGAGCACCGAGGCTGCAATCCCGGCTCCTTTGTCCTGCCCTCCGCCAATTTGCTGCAAAATTGAGGATGAGGCTTGAATTTGCCATTGTGGGGGTGCTGGGGCCGTGGCTGTGCTTTCAGAGCAGTTATTTGCATTGCCTTGATTAGCATGTCACCTGCTTCATTAGCGGAGAAAAGGCTCCTCCACACACGCAGCCAGTCATGCAAATTGAGGAATGCACGGAGATCCTTCCCCTCTAGGACTTTCCATTATTAGCAAAATTGGTAGATTCGGTTTGTTCCTTCCTCCTCAGAAGGTCACTTTGATTTCCACCACCAAATGAAAGTTGTTATTTAAGAGACAAAGTAATCGTGGTCCCAAACTTCAACATACTGCAGTCCTGCTTAATGAAACCCGATGCCAGAGGAAAACCCAGGTGTGTGCAAGGCAGGTGGAACCTCCCTGGTTTCAATCTAATCCTTAAACCAACAACCATCTGTCTGTCACCCAGTCATTAATTTTACTGGACGTCAGGGATGTGTTTTCAGAGCCAAAATGCTCCCTCCTGTGCAGGACCTAAACTTACATTACAGATGCCAATCTCATGTTTTGGAGGGTTTTTTCAACTTGAGAGTCCAACAATTGTGAATAAAGCTTTTTGTGATACCAAGAGATACTCAGCTTTTGTGGGAAAAGTACCCCAAATGGGGAAATTAAACAGATCCCTCACACAGCTTTTCTTTGAGATCAGGAAGTTATCATGGGGCACCAGATCTCAGTCCAGAACGGCAAAGTCCTAACACAGATTTGGCCTCAGAAGCTGCAAGGACAGAACCATCACCAGCCTCAGCAGGGTTTTGGCCATTCCCCACCTCTGCTGGCACAGCCATGATGGGCAGAGGAGTTCAGTCAGAAAGAAGAAAAAAAAAAAAAGCATAGAAAACCCAAGAGTGAAAGAAGAAAAAAGGAAAAATGCCATGGTCATGCATGAAATGTCACTGCAGAAATGAATCTGCAGAAGGGAATGACCTGTTCGTGGGCTGAGGGGAGGAACAGTCACCTTCCTCTGCTGACCAGCTGACGCAGCCTCTGCCTGGGCTGGGGACACAGTGTGACCTCCTGAGCCATCTGTGCCACCCCTGGAACCTCCCACCTGCCCTGCACAACTGCATCCCCACTGCCGGGAGGTGGCCGCGCGCTGCTTCTCTCGCTGCAGCTGCGCCCGAGGGACAGAACCTCCCTTTTTGCATCTCCCACACCTCCTGGGAAGGCACAGCCGCGGTGAGAGCCCCGGGTTCCACCCCGCTGGTTTTCACCCGGGTCGCAGAGCAGAGCAGGGCTGTGCAGTGCTGAGGCACCCGTGTTCTGCCTTTTTAAGGTAAAGATGAAGCAACACTGCACATCCTCGGGGTGCCCTCTCAGGCTGTGCTCAGCCGCCTCCCTCTCACCTGACTGGCAGAGGCTCCGGGGAGCCTGACAAATTTGTGTGTCTGCTTATCCCTGGATGGCAGGAGGGGAAGGAGTGAGTCAGGTACGTGTCTCTGCTGCTCAGGGAAAACGAAATCCTGCTCCTCCACTGCGCCACGCCGGTGGCAGCCGCAGCGCCGAGCTCCCTCTGCACACACCTTGCTGCAGAGGGAAGACAGATTTGCCAGGAGATATATATGGAAATACGTGTGACTAAGGAGCCCCAGTCTCACCGGTAAATCTCTGGCTGGGAGACTGCTGGTCAGGCTGCCCTCCTTCCTCCCTCCCCTCGGTGCCCTCCCGCTGAGCTTTCCTGATGACCTGAGCTAGGGACACGCACCCACCTCAGACAGTCTGTGCACTCACCAGATTAAAGATGATTAATTGTACCAGGTAGTTCCTGCTACATCTTAATCAAATACACATAATCAGCAACGCTGCTGTGCACACGATACTTGGAGCTGGAGGGGTTTTTAACTCTCACATGCTCCAATGACAGCCACAAGCCTAAATTATCAGTGGGGAGAGTGTGAAGTATCCCAACCGGGAGTGACCGCAGGTGAGGTTCCCTGGGTGCCAGTGCCTCTCACTGCTGGAGGAGGGACATGCTCTGGTTTTAAAAAAAAACAACCTCTACCCCTCTGGGCACTGGGAAAAAGTCCATCCTTACCTGCCAGGCCCCTGTGATGCTGCGCCCCAGGACACGAGGGTGTGACAGAACTGCCACACACCACCTTGGAGGGGACACAAACCACCAGCAGCCTCCGACTGTAGAGTATTTTGCGTCATTTATTTAAATACCTATATTTATGCATTTACAAATTTTCATAGCTCTGTCTGTAGCTTTTTTTCTTTTTTTTTTTTTTGTAGACAGTATTGCAGAGAAGTCAGCTCCTGTAAAATGAGGTCCATGTATAAAACTATGCAGCGGATTGGAGAAAAAAACCAACCAAACAACAACCCGACAAGTTTCCTTTCACACTCTGGAGAATCAGAAACCAAAGAAAGTGACCGAATGAAAGGGGACAGGGAGAGGAAGGGGTGGGACAGAGCAGCCTCAAACCAGTGGCTCTCACACAAGCATTACACACATCAGTGCTCAGCTACAGGACACGTTTCAGTCGGTGCAGTGCCTGTTTGCTAAAGCTTTAGCAGGCACGTAGGTCTCTAATGAAAAAATAGAAGGAAAGGATCCTACACACTGAGAATGCAAAGCCTGGACAGCCTCGGCATCGGTCCTGGGAGACTGCACCGACTCGCCAGCAGTGCATCCTCATTCCAAACTTCATTTTGCATAAAAAGTTCCCTTTAAGAAATCTTAGCATTTAAAAAACCCAGTGTCTGAGCTCTTCTAGCCTCAGTACTCTAAAGAAATCTCTTGAAAAATACCTTCTGCTTTCCTCACTCGGAAGCTTCAAAATAATGTTTTGCTTTAATCGATACCAATTGAACAGCTCACGGAGTCCCAGCGTCATCCCTGGGAGGAAGAGGCAACAAATATGGCATTGCAAGATATTTACACACATGGTACAAAAATGTCCAAGGGTATGAAAAAATCACCAGTTACACAATTTTGCAGCAGCCTCATTTACACCTGTTATACCATTTATTACATTGTACTAACACACCAGATCCAAAGATGTGCACTCCCTTTAGGACATTCAGGAGTTCCAAATATATTGTGATTGCATAATTCATATTGCACAATTGTATAAAAACATAAATACTAGCTATTCTATTCTTTTTTCTTTTTTTTAAATACAAAATACATGTCACATAGTCAAATAATCTTTTCAAGTGCAATTCAGGTGCTCTCTTTAGTCCTTCCAAGAAAAAGGCAATTTTGATAGTTTTGGCACAAAGTTTAACCTCCATCCTGTGCCAACAGTTCTAATCGCAATCCACACGCCCCCAACTCGATAGAGTAGCAGTCATATACATCTAGTATAAAACCAGGGTATTTACAGGATGCACAGAAGGTTCAGGGAGCAGCCCCCGGGCTGGGGTGGTTCGGGATGTCCCGGAGGGGCCGTGACCCTCCCGGCTCAGGCCGGTTGCTGCTGCAGGTTCACATTCATGGGCGGGGGGTGTCCGAGGAGACCGATGCGCTGCTTCTGCTTCCTCTGCTCCGTCATCTGGAAAATTAACAAGTTTGCTCATTAGGCCTCGGCGCTTCCTGTGCGTCAGCTCGCCCGAGGGCCTGTTGTGCCTGGCGCTCCCTCCGAAGCGCTGGCCTCAACCAGCGCCGGCTCCCGGGGCAGGGGGTGCCTCCAGCCCCAGCCGTGCCCGCCCGGGGTGGCCGCGGGCCCCTCTGTGCCCGGACCCCGCTCTGCCAGGCACGGCTGGGCAGGCCCCGGCGGGCAGCGGTGCGGGGAGCAGCCTGCAGAATCCTCCACCGGCAGGAATTCTTTGTAACCCGTCCAGCAGACAGCACGGGGAGGGCGGAAAAAGGGGCGAGCCCTGCAGTCAGGCTGGGAATACCCTTGCCTTTGCTGGAAAAAGCTGAGCACTCCCCGCTCTCATCCGGAGTGAGCCAACAGCCCTCCCCATCTGCCAGGGCAGGACTTAACTGCCTCACTGCCAGACACCCCGAACCTCGGCATTCCCCATCTGCTTCCCAGACATTCAACAACGTTCCCCTGATCGGTGAACCGTGAACAGAAAATGGATCACTGTTTGTTTTAACTGATATCGAGAAATGGCCACAATCCAGTGCTCCACTCGGTTTTTTTAAACTTTGGGAGGTTTCTGACAAGTTACATAAGCCATGTAAGGAATGACTCGGGCTGGGCAGGGTCTCGGGAGCGAACAGCTGGATCCCACAGCTGGATCCCACAGCTCCCGCCGCGTCCCGGCTGAGGAGGAGCCGAGACGTGGGAAGGCTCCCAGGAGCTGTGTGAGGGAACACCAGGACAGCGCCTCGTCCCTGCGCCACCGAGGGCACCCAGGAGCCCCCACAGCCCCAGGGCTCACCATCCCACCCTGCTCCTGCTGCTCCTTCCAGCTGCATCCGCCATTTAACTTCCCCAGTTTTTGCTGTTTAATGACAAATGCCAGCCAATGTCACTGCTTGTGGCAGCAACCCCAGAAGAAGGGAGGTGGCGTGTACGTGTGCAGTTCATTTGTAACACACGTGGGATCACGGAACTGTTGAAGCTGGAAAAGACCTCTAAGATCAAACCCAACAGTCAGCCCAGCCCCACCACCACGGCCACCACTAAACCACTCGAGTGCATCTGTTTAAAGCCGCCACTTTCGGCGCTGATGGAGTTTCCCAACCGGTGCAGGGTATCCTGGCACGCCGGGGTGGCCGGCCAGGGGCTGACCTCGGGTCTGGAGTTCTCTGTGGGGAACGGGATTGCTCCAAACAGGCAGTGCTGGGCAGCCTCCACCAGGCTCCTCTGCATCCCGCAGGCCGGACGTGCTGCACACCCCTCACCTCACCAGGTGTCCAGTGGCACTCCTTTAACCACAGGAAAGGGCTGAAACACCTTCATTCCTCTGGAAACCATAACTACCCCTGACCTCAGCCCAGCACCGTGCTCGCTGCCTGGCCCAAGGGAGGCAGAGCTGCTGTTCCCCTTTCCCGAGGGCTGACCGCAGCCTCCCGAGGCCAGGGCACACCTCCCGCTTCCTCTGCACAGCTGCTGGAATCCTCTCCACAAAGGGCTTCTAATGCTTCACAGGGAATGGGAGCAGCAGGAGAGGGCCTTCCCAGAGCTCTCTGAACACACTCACCCCACTCCCTGCTGGACCTGGATGTTAAACTGCTTCTAAGGTAACCCACAAGCCATGAGGACTGGGCTTAAAAATGCCCCTTTACATTAATTATCTTCACTGAGCAAACCAAGAGTCACAATTTCACACTGCCAATAAATTGATTCGGAGGACGCATGGAATAAAAACAGAAAGAAAGAGGAATAATGAAAAGGGACTGCAGGAGATATTTTTCATGCTGCGTAGAAAAGGGATGGTGCACCCTGGTGCAGGTGTTCATAGAAGATGTGGCTTTATAAAAAGAGAAGAATAAAGCAACCAACCATAAATAAGAGGCAGAAATGCAATTTTAGTGTCACTGCAGAACATTATTAATCCTGCACGATGCTTAATGCTTGTGTGGAGGGCACAAGGCTGCAGGAGGGAGCAACTTATTGCCATCACATTTACTAGAGAGTGAATCTCCTGCAAAAGCTTTCCAGTGACAACACATCTGGGCTAACAGGCCATAAAAACCATGCACTGCCAGGCCCTGGAATTGTGCTGACAGGATCCAAACACAGCCCAAGGGGCCCGGGGTTCAGCTGAGACAGGCTGGGCTCCCCAATAACGCCTGGGACTGCCAGAGGCCGCCTGGCTCCAAAGGTTACGGGGAGTTGGAGCTGCCTCCAGGAACGGGGCACAGGCAGGGGCAGGAACCCCACTGGACACTGGACATGGCACCTGCCTGGGGGGCTGCTGAGTCACCCCGAGTCACACCTGGGGACAGGGGGGCTGTCCCCAGCCAGGGCCGGCCCCGGGGGCGATGCTCGCACTCCCTGACACCAGAGGAGGCGCTGGGAAGGATTTCTGGGTGATTACATCTAATCCCCTGCTGCTGCAGACAATTATGGTGTAATCTTTTCACACAGAATTAAAGTGATCAGGATTTTAATGGCTCTTGGTGCACTTTGGGGAAGCAGGCGGGCTGGAGCTCGGTTTCTAATAATTAGAGTCTCCAGAAACCTAACGAGCTTGAAGAGCAAATGAATGAGAGGTTTTCCCTTTATTTAATTACAAGAAAATAAATACAAATAAAAATTCCCTGAGTTAGTTCCTTTCCTGGAGACAGTTCCTGATCAGGAGGAGGGATATACTGGCTTTGTCACATAATTGGAGCATCCTGCTTCTTCAGCAGGGCTCTCAATAATGGTACTTAGGGGAATTCCTAAAAGCTATCACCACATTAATGAAGCTGGTTTCCTCCCTTGCTTTTACAGTCAAATAGCTCTCTAAAAGCTAAACCCTTCATTCTTATTTTCACAAAGAGCGAGAAGGGGTTTTAGTGCTTGGTCAGCCAAGAGGGCTGCGAGCTCCAGAAAGGAATGTGTGTGAGGCAGCGCTGGCTGCGGCCGGCGGGGAGGCTCCTGTGACTGCAGAGCACTTTGAGTCAGAGCCTTCAGCAGGGACACACCAGACACACGGCTCAGGGTAATTGTTTCCAGGCAGAACAGCGAAACCGCTGCCCGGCAAGAATTAAAGCCCAGACAAAAGAGCAACTGCCTCTGCCCTCCATCCTCAGACCAACCTCAGACCAACTGGAGCAAGGGGCTCAGTGGCACCGTGCCTGAGAACTAACGACGGC
This sequence comes from Daphoenositta chrysoptera, assembly GCA_013397915.1. NCBI lineage: Eukaryota > Metazoa > Chordata > Aves > Passeriformes > Daphoenositta > Daphoenositta chrysoptera. The sequence goes on from VZRO01002602.1 coordinate 55,243, forward strand.
CCGGGGAAGCAGGGCTGTCAGCTCCCCGTGCCCCACGTTAATCCCTTCCTCGGGGTGCTCGGGACAGGGCCCAGCTCCAGCCTGACTGCGGAGCGGGGTGGGAAGGCAGCAGCCGGACCTCGGGCACTGCTGGCTGCCAGGGACGGACGGTGCAGGAACGGCTCCGGGAGAAACCCCCAGCCCAGCACAGATGGGACTGGTGCTGGGAGAGGCACCGACCCAGAGCTGCTGGGCCACTCCTGCCCCGGGCAGCTCCATCCGCCACCCGGCTGCAAGTCAGCAATTAATCTCACCCAGTGCCAATACCTACATAAATTCACTAATTGAACCATCTGGCTCAGGTTATTAATGCACAGAGATAAGCAGCCACCGCAAACAGCTCCCGCCAGCGCGGGCAGCAGTGCTTTCCCCGTTCCCTCCGGGTAGGCTGGAATCCCTGCGGGCACACCGAGCTAAAGCCTGCTGCCTGTGTCTTTCACACAGCCATGCTGGGGCTGGCTGGGAACCAGCCCCACGACGCCCTCGAGCCCAGCCGAGGCAGAAGCCGACCAGCTCTTGCTGCAGAGCAGCTGCGGCACCAGGAGGCCCTCGCGGGTGCGTGGGGCGCGCCGGCCCCGCAGCAGCGGCGCTCGGAGCGGCGCAGGCTCTCCTGGGCCGTGTGTACACCAGGCTGAGGGTGCAGCCAAATCACATCTGCTCAGCAGCACGGCCGCAGCTCCGAGGGACCGGCACCACCAGCAACCACTCGAGCGCTTCTCCAGTTTCTCGGTGGGTTTTGAGGTCCAGGCAGTGACACAGCCCTTGTATCAGTGTCACACCCTCTGGCTGACAGGATCACACTCAGCTCTTCGGGTTAAAACCCCAAACAACAACAACACCACCACCACACACAGGCTCCCTGCACCAGCCAGGACTGATTGAAGTTAACTCTGGTGATTTTTTTTGACACAAGTTTTCCCTTTCTGAGGTGGCCACTTTGGAACATGCCAGTTGGGTCAGCACCAGGCAGGTCAGCTGGGGCACAGGGCTCTGGAGGGACACCTGGTTTGTTCACTTCTTTCCTAACCACGCGTTACTCTGGGAAGGCTCTCCCTGGGGTTTGGAGAAGCCACGGAGCTGCAGAAGCCCAGCAGGTCCGAGGGGCTGGCGGGAGCCATGTCCTGCCCCTCGCGGTGAGCGGCCGCTCCTTACCTGATCCTTCAGCTCGGAGAGCTGCCCGGAGAGGTTGGTCACGAGCTTCATGGTGGACTCCAACTTCTCCTGCAGGTTCCTCAGCTCGTTCTGCTCTCCCTCCGAGTCGCTGCTGACCAGTGACATGGCCCTCATCCGGGGGAACCAGTCCAGGTTTCTCTCCTGAGGATCACACACCAGGGCACAATTAGCGTTTGCCACATGAAAACCTGCCCCGAGAGCACAGCACAGGCACAGCTCTGAAGCCAGGGACATTCCTCGGATGCACCAGCTCTGTACTTATCTGCAGTTATCTGCATTTGCATCTCACTGGAAAGTTTGCAAAGTGCCTGCCCGGGGCACTGAGGCGCTTCGGCCGCAGCTGCTGGGAATTGGGGCTGCTCGGGGCTGCTCCTCTCCAGCTACTCACTGCCCCAGCCCTTGCTCACACACACTTCAGGATAAATGCACAAACACTGCACATTAAACCAGCCCAGATTTCACGTCTGGACAAGCATTTCCCAGTGCCAGAAATCCGCTGCCATCTTACAATCTTCTGATTTGTGTTTGAGGAAGATTTTCTCATTTTTTGGTCAAGCAAACCCTGGCTGTGATCTCTGGTAAAAGAAACCCAGTTCTACCTGGAAATTCTTCTGTAGCTGAAATACTTCCTTTTTAATGAAAAAGAAAATCACATTTTGACTATCTGGTTCAGGCTAAAATGTGGGACAGATACATCACAATGCACTGCTTGTTGGAGAGTTTTCCTTCAGCCATACGAATTATTTAATATTCCATGTCTGAGTGACAGTCAGGAATGTCACTGGACACACACTCAGTTTGAGGAGCCTGTGCAGAGGCTCACACAGGCACTCGTGTACACGCCAGAGATGTTAAAAATAAAGGCAGGAGCGGAACAGAAAGCCACAAAAGAGGAGGAGGGGTGCACCCCACGTCCTGACACCTTACAGTTCAACATCAAACTGGTTTCCCATCTAGTCTGGTTCTCCTCCCACGCTGGAGATATGCTCTGAAATGGAAGCTGAACTCGGGCTGGCTGAGATAAGGGTGTGTGTTCTCTCAGGTGACACAGCTGGGAAGGTTTAAACACACCAGACACGGTGAGGGCTGACTGCATTAACACCAAGGGCTGCTGTTAATCAAAAATCAATCACCACTGCTGATTAACGGCGACCAAAGCTCGCCCCACTGTGCTCTTCTCTGGGCTCTCAGCTTGTTTTTGCAGCACTGCAAACTCCTGCCTTTTTGTCATTCCCTGCCTAAATCTCCAGCTCCAACCCGCTTCCCCTCCATGCTCCCCCTCATTCCCAGGAGCATCCATCCTGCTTAATCAGGGCTGTGCACCTCTACAGAGAGCTCCAGTCACATCCTCTCTGCAATTCAGATGCGATGCCAAGACTCATCAGCTTAAATTAGCTGCTTCTGATCTGCCTGGAGTTTCCTTTTGCCAGGATGAGAAGGCAGAAAGCAGGCCCTTTCCCATGCAGGCACCACAGCATTCCCACGTGATGCAGAACTGCCAGGAAGGCTGTTTGCTCCTGATCTCTGTTTACAGGGCAGATGGTTTCTGCTAATAAAAGAAAAAAAAAAGAAGTCTATGTACAAAAAAAATATGCCTTTATCAAGACGAGTGCCAAAATATTTTGGACTTTAGGAAACGCCAGTCCCACAATTAAGGTTTAATAGCAGGAACAGGCAACACTGCACTGTGTTCTTCCAGCTGTAGCAAAAGCCTCATTAGGGAGGAGGGGGCAGCTCAATATTTGTGCTCGGGTCCAGCATCTCCCACCCAGAGAAAACAAACTACACCAACTGCACTTCCCTGTGTTCCTCCAGGGAAGCAAGCAGGACAAAGGACAAGAAAAATCAGACTAAAATGCAATTTATATCTGCAGGCTTGCCTGGACCCTCAGGCTCATGTCCTGAGGTTTCTAGGCAGACACAGGAGCCCTGAAGCTCCTGCTTGTCCCTTTCTTGCTCCAGAAATATTTTCCTTGTTCCCAAAAACACTTCTAAGGCCATCCCCAAAGCGTTCCCAGGCCCCATCCTTGAGAAGGATGAAAGGGATGAGGGAAACACCAACCTTCCCTACCTGCAATGTTTCATAACGAATACCCCAAGCACTTTCCAACATTACTCTGCAATTTAAGCCAACGCTGCAGCTGCTGCAGAGGCTGTGACTTGATCGTTCCAGGCCCGGAAGGTGAAATCAAACAGCACCCACAGCTTCTGCAGCCTCCTCAGAGCTTCCAAACTCGCTGGGTTTCTGAAAGCCCCAGCACTCAAAGTCGGTAAATCTTGGCTTTGATTTGAAAAAAAACCAACAAAGCACCTCTAGTTCTCATGCCAATGTTCAAAGATTAAAACCAAACCACGTGAACTCCACGGGCTGAGGAACGGGAAGGCTGAGGACAAGGAGACACAACCCTCTGGGGTGTCTCTGAGCTGGAGGCCAGGGCTCACTGACCCACCGGGGAAAGGGTTAACAGGCACCTGGAAATTCCCTGTGCAGGGACAGCCTTAGGGAAGCACCTGGACATCCCTGTGCCCACCCTGACTGGGCTGCACTGATCTGCCTCCCATTCATGCAGCTCCTTAGCACCACCCAAACCCAGGATTTTTCTGGACATCTCCAGCTGCCACCTGGCAAGAAACAAGGGGGTGTCCACCCAAACAGGCCAGGAAAACACGGGAAGGGAGGTGCAGATAAATCCCTGTGGATGCAGGGAATGCAGGCAGCCAGTAAAGCTCTGTGCCCCAGGCTGGGGCCAGGACTCTCCAGAGAGGAGAGGGAAGCTGCCAGCACAGCAGGACACAGCTCTGCCCCCCGCACACCCTCTTCATCCTGGATGTACATGGAAACCTTCAGCCTGTTCTCCAGCCTCCCCCAGCCCCGCAGAGAGGAGCTGGATGTGACCGGGCTGCTGACACACAGCCCGTCCCTGTCCCTGCTGGGACTGTGGAGGTGTTTTCTTTCAAATAAATAAATATTTAAGTGGAGCCAGCCCCAACAGAACGGAGCAGGAATGCTGAAAGGTCAGGGGATGGTGATCCTGCTGGGCCAGCCTGGCTCCCGGCGCTGCCACTCAGGGGTCAATAAAAGATTTATATCTCCATGATCCAGTTTCTTCTGAACTTCAGCCCTGGGGTGCCTTTAGATAAGGCCTCATGTCCCTCTTGGGGCTTCAGAGGTGTTTTAGAGGCACTGAGTGAGCCGGGAGAGGGGAGGCAGCCCCTGCTCCTGTGCAGCTGCTGGCACCCACGGACTGATGCCCTTTGCCCTGGGATCCTGGGGTGCCCACAGCCCCCTCTTCGCGGGATCCTGGGGTGCCCTCAGCCCCCTCTTCCCGGGATCATAGGGTGCCTTCATCTCCCTGTTCCCAGGATCCTGGGGCACACTCAGCTCCCCATTCCCGGGATCCCGGGGCACACTCAGCCCCCCGTTCCCGGGATCCCGGGGTGCCCTCAGCTCCCCATTCCCGGGATCCCGGGGCACACTCAGCTGCCCATTCCCGGGATCCCGGGGCACACTCAGCTCCCCGTTCCCGGGGCACACTCAGCTCCCCATTCCCAGGATCCCGGGGTGCCCTCAGTTCCCCATTCCCAGGATCCCGGGGTGCCCTCAGCTCCCCGTTCCCGGGATCCCGGGGTGCCCTCAGCTCCCCATTCCCAGGATCCTGGGGCACACTCAGCTCCCCGTTCCCAGCACGGGCGCTGCCTCCTGTGCTGCAGCAGCCGCTGACGGAAGCCGGCTGACCGCAAGGGCTGGGTTTCGGGTTGCAGCTCTTTTCTAGGTAAAGTTGGAAAAGTCCCCGTGCAAGGCCAGTCTGAGCGGATCTCCGACGCGGGGTGACGGTGCCGCCATCCCCGCCTGGAAGGGCGAGGAAGAGGAAGCGGTGCTGCGTGATGCACGCGCGATTCATTCTGAGAAGCGCCGGCTCCTCCCGGCTTCTGCCGAAGAGTTGCTTCTGAGAAAGGCCCAGAGGCCACCTCAGCTCGAGCTGTGCCAGGACAGGCATCAGCTCTGCTCCTCTTGGGCAAGGGACAGCAGCTCATGGCAGCGAGTGGGGCTCTCCCCGCCCCAAGGACTCGCTGCTGCTCTCCAGGGTCTCCTGTTATGCAGCTACCCCTGGGCCTCAGAGCTGCAGGATGCTGAAGGGCTAATTCAGCCCTCTCCAAAATAAATCCCTACAGCTGCCATCAAAGGGCTGCCCAGCAGCATCAGCTACAAAATCACAGAATTATTTTGGTTGGAAAAAACCTCCAAGATCACCAAGTCCAAGCTGTCCCTGATCCCCACCTTGTCACCAGCCCAGAGCACTGAGTGCCACCTCCAGTTGTTTCTTGAACACAAGCAGGGAAAGGCAGCAGCAGCAAATTTCAGTTTCTGTCATGGGAAGTTAAAAATCAGACTCACAAAGGTACAGAAGAGCTCTGTGAAGCCCTCTGAAAATTCATCTGTTTGTTTGTGGTGAGATGGGACTCCTCTTAGGTCTTTCTTGAGCTTCCTGGAAAAATCCCCACATCAGGTTCTCTCCCTGCTGCAAAGGGCTCATCACCAGCACTTCTTCCACAGCGAGCTGCACTTCTCCCCTCTATAAAAACCAGCACCTGACAGTGTCCCCCCTCCACACTCACAACATTCTCAACTCCTCACATGCCCTGAGTTGTTCCACAGGAGGCTGATGACACAAGGTTTGGGGTGCAATAACCTCCTTTTCTCTGTTGCCAGAGGTTGAATACCCAAGTGGCACGTGGGCTGGTGCAGAGCAGGGACCTGGAACACAGACACCGTTCCCAAAGGAGGATGACCATGGCCCTACATCCCCGAGACAGCTCTGCTGTGGGTGACCCGCTGGAGCCCAGCCAAGCACCACCCATCCCGATGGACTGCGGGGACGGGATCCCTGAGGGATCCTCCCGAAAGGACGGAGCCACCTCTCCCCACCACCTCCTCCGGGCTGTCTGCATCCCCACTGAAGTAGGGCACGCTCCACCTCCACAGCTGGGCAGGACAAACAATTCCCGGGCCGAGGCTGAGCACGGCAGCTGGTGGCAGCGGCTGCTGTCACCCACGTCCTCTTGCACAAGCGTCCGTCCGGGAGCGCCCGCGGGGTCACGGCCGTGACTCGGGCCGGCCTGACCCTGGCCCGGGGCCGTCTCCTCGGCACACACGGCCCCGCGGGGCTCTCTGCTCCCGGCGGGTTCAGTTCCCAGCGCGCCACCCACGCTTTCCAGGCAGGAACCTTCCCCCCTCTCGCCGGGGCGCTGGCGCTGCTCCAGGAGCAGGACACGCACCCACCCTGGCAGCTGTCTGGGATCCACCCAAACCCCAGCACGTTATGCAAACATCCCATTCCCCAGAACTGGCCCGAAGCCTTTCCTTCTGCTTTCATCCACCCAGGCCCTTCTCACACACACGCTCAGCCCAAGGGAAATCTTTGTCTGGTCAGCTGGGATACCAGCCCGAGATTCCCAGCATGGATACCAGCTGGTTTGTCAGGGAAAACCAAGCACTGGGCCACGTGGGGTTCCTGTCAGCAGCAGGAGGGTTTCCTGCAGCCCACCATGGGGCAGCCAGCTCACAGGGTCCAGACAATCCCAGACTGGTTTGGGTTGGAAGGGATCTTAAATCCCATCTGCTGCCCCCCCTGCCACAGGCAGGGACACCTCCCACTGTCCCAGGGTGCTCCAAGCTCCGTCCAGCCTGGCCTTGGGCACTGCCAGGCTGCTTTGGGCAGCCTGTGCCAGAGCTGGGGAAGATGACCAACCCTTTCTCCCAGTGCAGCTCCTGGTTTGCACCAAGGGTGGATCCCATTCCTTCCCTGTGCGAGCACGAAGCTCAGCCCGTGCCTATGACACAGTGTTTCCAGCAGCCCAGGGCCTGCTGCCAAACACTCTTGGCTCTTCCATGCCTCTGCCATGATTTCTTGTTTAACCCTGTAATTATATTGGCTAACTCCGGCCAGCTATCTCAAGATGCAGCTTGTTGGGAAGTTACCACCAAACTAAGCACTGTCAGCTCCAGGTCACATCCTGACCTCCTTGGTCTTCCTCCTCCTCCTCCTCTCCCAGCTTGCACCAGTATCACGGTGACTGGTAGCCCCAAAACCCCAATTTCCTCATCTGTAACCAAGTTATTTGCACAGGCTGCTCGCTCCTGTGTCTGCAGCTGGTTTGCTCAATATTGACATGACAAATCTCTCCTATTTGACTCTGCCTGCAGTACAGGATTTCCAGGCACAAATGACAGATGAACATCACTAAGTTTCCAACACTTTCTCAGACTGTAATTTCACGTACATATGTCTTTCACCAGTGCTGGAATCATTAAGGCCCTCTTGGAATGCTTTAGGCTGGATGTATCACGGTCTGCCCTTGTCATTCCTGTAGGTGCTGCAGTGCAAAGCCCGTCTTGGCCATCTCCAGCTGAACTGGATTTCATGGAGAGCCTGGGACACAGTCACTCCTCAAAGCCATCACCACTTGGGAATCCCACATTCCTGCTGGGTTTCAGAGCACAGTGACTGTCCCTGCAGCATAACTCCCTGGGAAAGGCTTCAAGTCACACTTGCACTTCTGGAAGGATGCAATTTAAAAGCCTGACCCTGATGGAACCTTGTCTTTGCTTACCAGGAGGCTGTGCCTTGGCAGAAGTCGCTCAAACCCAGAACCAGAAACACTTCCCATTACAGGACAAAGCTCAGGACACAAAGGAAAAAGCCCAATAATATATTTAAATCCCCAGGTTTGTACACAGAGGTTAACTGAGGTACAGAGGGAAACCTGGAGCCTTCATTTCCATTCCAAATTCCTATAAGGATATCTGTGCCATCACTCCTATTTGTAAATGATTCCTTTTCAATGACAACACAATCCAGATTTGGAACTCAGTGCCCTCGATCTGGATGTGGGAGCTTGGGCAACCCTGACACCTCTGCCTCATTTCTGTAATAAAGGTTGTTAATGACACAGATCCTGCTCGGATTAAAAACATGGGGGAACTGCAGGAGCTAGTGAGGAAGTTCTGTGCTGAAAACTTTTCCAAAGCAGCCTCTATTTTTAATGAGCACATCTGCGAGCACAACCCCTGAGAGCCGTGGCTCGTCCCCACACTGCTCAAGGTGCAGAGCAGGGGATGCAGGAGTTGGGCATGCAAATATTTGTCTGTGCTGTGACAGCCCATGCAGCTGCGGGCAGACAGCTTAGGAACACACACAAACCCCGGGTGCCTGCGTGGTTTTCTCTGTGCCGAGCTGCAGAGTGAGAGATTTTACATATTCTAAATGCCTGCACACAGCTGGCTGTGGCAGAGCCCTGCCAAGGCCCCGGTGACAGCTGAGCTGCCGTGCTGCCCAGGCTGCCACAGCAACTGCAGGCTAAGGCACAGAGCTCCAGGAGGAATTCTCAAGCCAGGATGGGAAGATAAAACATTTAAATGAACTAATCTGCAGGGAGTTGCTCGGAGTTCACATGAGTCATTTGGGTGTGGATGTCAATGTCTGGCCAAGGCGATAAGTGGATCCCCCCACCTCCCACACACAGGGTGTTATTCAGACATCACCTGATCCTCCTGGTGACTGCAGAGCCTCGCAGGAACGGGGCCTTTGTTCCCGGGAATCTGGGCAGGCAGCGGGCTCTGCAGCACGCTCAGCTCCTCCGATCCACCCTCCTGCGAAGGCAGGAGCCAGCGCATCCCCGCTCCGGCCGGGAGGGCTGGACAGCACCGGGAATTAAAGATCAACTCTGCTACCCGGAGATGCCTTCTCACATCCCGCAGCACCGTCTGTGCCATTGAATTGCTATTCAGGAGGTGGCTCCGGGATGCATTTCCAGGGGGAGCTGCTCCATGCCAGGCTGCTGAGATGCATTTGCCATCTCCTGACGCCCGGGAGGCTGCCAGGCCGGGCAGGGCAGGGCAGGGCAGGGCAGGATGAGCCAGGGCAGGATGAGCCAGGGCAGCCCTGGGGTCACACAGGCTCAGCTTGCCCCACACCGACCCCACAGCCCCATTCCCCGAGCATCTCCAGCGATTCCCAGCAAGGATTCCTAAGATACCCCGAGTTTCACATCATCTGTGGCAGCAGGCGCACGCTCCCCTCGCTGATGAACAACAGGAATATTATCCCTGTTTACAGGAATATTATCCCTGTTTGCAGGGGGAGGAATTCCAGCCTCTATCAGCAGCCTGGACCTGCAGCTACAAGCCCAGGGCAGCCTGGCCCTGCATGGGACTCACCCAAACCAGTCCAGATCCCAGAGCCACCAACAGCCCCAAACTGGTCCCAGAACAGGGTGTGGGAGGGAGAGTGACAGTGCTGGAGGCTGAGAGTCACAGCAGCACTGTCAGAACAGTTATTAGATTTTGTTTTATAGAATCCCAGAATGGTTTGGGTTGGAGGGACCTTAAAGCTCATCTCATCCCAGCCCCATGGGCAGGGACACCTTCCACTGGCCCAGGCTGCTCTGGTCAGATCACTGCTGGGTTTTTTTTAATTTTCATTTTTTTATCAGTCTCCAGTGCTCTAAACTCAGCTCTGTTTCCAAGTGTACCTGTTGACTTCTTTCCTCGTGATGTGTTTGAACCTAATGAGCTTCTGTCTGTGAAGAAATATAAAATTCACTAAAGAATTGCAGTTAATCATTGATTTTCAAGGCTACAATTTCTTTTAATGAGGGGTCAGGTCCCTGCAGGGTGCAGGATGAACGCTATGGGCCAGATCCAGCTCTGCCATACCCAGTACAGTGGGAATCCTCTAAACTGCCTTTCTACACACAATATTTTTAGACAAGAAAAACATCAAAAATCAAGATCACTCTTAAAGGCTCCTGAATATTCACTAACTGCATAAATGAAATTGTCCAGGATTCTTTTGATACCACAGTGCTTAAAATATCTTTAAAGCACTGTATGAGCAGCACTGGAAGCAACTCACAAACTGACAGTGGATATAATTTAAGTGTCCTAAATTCTTTATCTTTTTTTCCTGTTCTGTAGTGTTGGAACAACCCACAAATACTAAGTGGCAAAGGCAATTTTTCAAACTGTATTTTCTTAATTTTTTTCTTTCATTTACCAAAGGGCAGAAATCCAAGCATTTTCTGGAGGTGTTTTGTTGGGAGGCAGAGCACAGGTGAAACATTTGAGGTGTGTTCTGCCATCACAGTGGGGCTTGGACCACATGGTGCTTCCTACCCCAGCTCCTAAAAATGGGTACAGACAGCAGCTGGTCCCACACACAGCCCAGGGACGACGTGCCCCATCTCTGTCACTATCCAAGATGCTACAGTGCCACCTTCAGTCTGAAATACGGGAGGAAAATCCCTTTAAAAGGCAGCCATGCCCTGAGGAGGCTTCCCAGGAGAGGCTGGTGGCTGTGACATGAACGAGCCCCTGGGAAAGCAGCACCTCCACAGTGACTCTGCCTCGGCAATCATGGACATATTTAATGCTTTCCTTGCTCTGCCCTTCTACATTTATGGGGTTTTGCCCAGAGAGGTTGAGGCTGGGAACTCCCCTGGATCCCTGGCAGTGCCCAAGGCCAGGCTGGACATTGGGGCTGGGAGCAGCCTGGGACAGTGGGAGGTGTCCCTGCCATGGCAGGGGTGGCACTGGGTGGGCTTTGAGGTCCCTTCCAACACAAAGCAGTCTGGGATTCTATGAAGACAGAAAGCTTGAGGAACAGATGGACCAGGCCCCACCCAAATTACCCCTAAAAACACCTTAAACAGGAAAAAAAGCACTTATGACTCTTACAGCAGCATTTAAAACAAGTCTGGTAGAGAAACAGATTAATCATGTTTTACAGCCAGATTTTAGGGCAGAAGAGGAAGTTTTGATGTTAAAGGACACAGGAAAGAAATTGATTTTCAGAGTAAGCTTTGCTAAATGACCCCTCAGGAATACATGGACTGCAGAGGACTCCAGAGTCAGGGCACAGCAGCCTGAGCCTGGGGCAGGATGGTGACAGAGCACTGAGGTGAAATCCAGATTTCCTTCCTATTCCATGCTCATACAGCCCTCACTGAGACCTGCTCTTAGTTCTTCATTTAAAACTGGCTCATGAAATGCAAAACCCCACCAAGTACAGACACACTCCAAACCTCTACCTAGAGCACATGGTTACATAAAATTGCATCTGCATGAGACACTCTGGCTATGCATAATTTATCCCTATTCCCATCCACACACAGTAATTAGCCCTTGCTGACACTTAATGAATGGGAATTCTCATCAAAGTTCTCCAGTTTTTGTGCTTCATGCAAACATATTCAGTGACTAATTTTCGGTTCTTATCTAATTCGAACTGTTCATCTGAAATAATGAATTGGTGGGCAATTAAACTTCCTTTAAACTGGTTTTAACAACAGCGAAAACACAACATAAAATCACCTTTTAGAAGCAAAAGCACAACACAAAATGGTCTTTTTGAAGCAAAAACCCTTCAGAAGAGCAGTGCTTCCCCCTGAAGTCATGCGTGCTGTGGGGGGATAAAGGAAGGGAGCAATATAAGCAGCCAGACTGGAAAGCAGCAGTGATGCACTTGGTTATCTCACTGTGCTAATCCTCCATCAGGTGACTGCTCACAAGATTTCTTTAAGCCCTCATTACTGAGGCAGAAACCCAGAAGTAGGACGGACACTTTGGTGACCCCAAAATAACGCGTTTGACCTCGGAGAGGGCTGGGGGGATTTACAAACCCGCCCCAAGGGAGGGGGCAGCTCCCAGCAGAAGAGCTGGGAGGGGAGGCAGGAAGGTGCTCTGCTCCAAAGGAGTCAGATTGGAATGGTATAAATCAAACAGCTTTTGCTCCCCAGCCAGGAGACACAAATTAGTGACTGGGCTTCAGATCTAATTCCAGGAGCTGTGAACCTGCAGCTTGGCAGAGATGAGGCTTTTAATTCTCTCATTAAAAGCCCTTCCAATTGAGTAGACATTAATTGTAGTTTTTCACAATAATAAGCTCAAATCATATGACAACAAATAATCCTACAAGTCAGTTGGAGATATTTATACCAGGACAGGTTATAACCTGTTTGTTGTGCTTCAGACACTTCTACCAGCTTGAAAATACTCTCCCTAAATGTGAATTAAAGGCCCAACAGGTTCTCTTCCCCTGATCCAAGCCATGGGGACTACCTGGCTGTCACCACTCAGTGTCACCTGCTCCAGCACACACACAGAGTGCCCTGGAGGCTGGGAAGTCACGGGTACATTTACAAAATAAATACAACACAGAGCACTGTATGCAATATTCCACTGGATTGGTCTAATCTACAAAAAAAAGCAAAACTCCAAACTCACCTTGATCATTTCTGCCACGTAACTCTCTGGTCCCGTGTATTCTGTGGAATCTTTGACTTTCACTAAGACAATAAAGCACAAGTAGTGCCACATGTTGTGCTCTTCCTTTATGTGCTCTTCAAAGGTGACTGTCTTGTTGTCAAACTTATCTCTCTCCAAACCTGCAGGAAGGACACAGGGAGAACCCTGAGTGTTTGCCAGCTGGGAACCAGGAACATCAGCTCTAGAACAAAACTGATTGCTGAAGTCTGCTGCACTGCTGGAATGGACACTGAATAACAGGATAAAATCTGACAAATGCGAGGAGAGGAGAAAGAGAAGAAAAAGAGGAGAGAGAAAAGAGAGGAAAGAGAGGAAAGAGAGAGAAACAAGAAAGAGAAAAGAGAAAGAAAAGAGAAAGAAAAGAGAAAGAAAAGAGTCAGGGAGAAAGCGAAAAGAAGGGGAGAATGAGAGAAAAGAGGAGAAAAAAGATGAAACAAGAAAGCAGAAGAGGAGGAAGAGGAGGNTCAGGGAGAAAGCGAAAAGAAGGGGAGAATGAGAGAAAAGAAAGAAGAAGAGGAGGAAGAGGAGGAAGAAGAGGAAGAGAAAGAGTAAAGAAAGTGTAACAAGTACTGCTTATATTTATTATATGTAACAGAAAAATTTTGGTTAAAAAAATGCAGCAACCCTGTAGCAAGCAGTTTGTTGGATTTCATAACACATCTCCTATTTTTAGGCAAACTGATAGCAAAAGCAGCATTTGCTGTGCAGCAAACTTCCAAAGGTTATCCCGTCAGGCTGTGTGTTATGCAACATGGCAGGACCATGTCAGTCAACCACAGCACCTTGCTGCCAAGCCTCCTGGTGGGAAAAGCTTCCACAGGCACCACTCTGCACGCCTGGAAAAAATGACTGTTTAGAAAAATCTCTCCCATTCCAACAGGAAACTTCTTCGAGGCAGAGGAGAAAGAAGAACTGAAGTCTTGAGGAAAAATGGTATCCTGAGCATCCCCCATCTGCTGCTGCTGCTGCCAAGCTCCAGTGCACGTGGTACCCAGGAACATGAACTGGCTGAGGAATGCAAGGAGGAACAGCCAGTAATTCAGGACTTTTTTCCTGTGAGTTTGCAGCTATCCCTGGCTTACCCAGAGTAACCCCTTCTTGTTAAGTGTGTCTCCTCACTTACCACAAATAAAGCAAGTAGTTTTTAAAATTTCTTCTTTCTTCTGTTTTTCACTCCTTAAATCAGCAAAAGTGTCAATGATCACCCCAAAAATCAGGTTCAGGACAATAATGATGACCATGAAGAAGAACAACAGATCATAGATCACTCTAGCAGCAAAGAGAGGCTCCTGCAAGACACACATTTCAATTATTAACAGCCCAAATAGGTGCACATCTCACCCTGCCCCACACCCCTTTCCCTGACAGTCTCTAGTGCTGATGCTCTCTGAGGGTAACTCACAACTCAAAACATTCCGTGAAACTAAAATGCAAAACTAAAATGCAGAATCACTGAAAGAAAAGCCAAATTAGTCAGCTGCCAGTGTGGGATCTCTGCAGTGCTGCTCTTCCTGTGTCCAAGGTTTTGGATTTCTTCTCTCAATTTCACAAGAGAAAAAACTCTTCTCTCACACACTGAAATTTGTTCTCACCCCTCCCTGAAGCCCTTCCAAATTATATCCTTATATTAATCTGGTGTATATCAACAGAGGATCACTGTGGACCATAAAGTCTTTCACTGGAATTTAATACCATTAATTGCATTTAACAACCATGTAAATGAACACTAAGCTGGGCTTTTCAGTACACATTCCATATTTACTGCAGGCCTGAATACCCAAAATATCCAACCCCCATTTTCACAACCATCCTGCCAGTCAAGTGCCAAACTTATTATTCAGAATTATGTAACTTTGTAAGCTGAAAGTAAGGCTAAATATTAGAAAAAACTTTGAGATTTCAGGTAAAACTAAAAGCATTGTTCCTCAACGTGGCTTTGGAAGTGACAGCCCGAGCCTCAGATCACAGAATCATCATAGAATTATAGAATGGGTGGGAAGGGACCTTGAAGCCCACCCAGTGCCCCCCCTGCCATGGCAGGGACACCTCCCACTGTCCCAGGCTGCTCCAGCCCCAGTGTCCAGCCTGGCCTTGGGCACTGCCAGGGATCCAGGGGCAGCCACAGCTGCTCTGGGCACCCTGTGCCAGGACCTGCCCACCCTCACAGGGAACAATTTCTTCCTAAATGATGGACACAAACAGCTTAAACAGCAGTCAGAGGGGTGCTGTGGAAAATTCCTGCTGCTTAGCCTGGTCCTCACTCTGCTGACGGCTCCAAACCACATCCATCCTTCCTCCCCCACAGTCCCACCAACCCAGCCCGGTCCCTGTCCTCTCATCCCTTCCATCTGACACGTTACCTCTCCTCAGGGATGCTCCCACAAAAACTCGTGCCACTGGCATCCACCAGCTACCACAGCATTTTCCTCTGCCACCTCGCGCTCCTCCCTCACCCATTTGTACTCATCTCCTTCCTTCAGCTCCTCAACTCCCAGCACGCAGGCTGCTGGCTCCCCTGCTCTCCTGGGCCCCACCCCGGACAGCCCACAGGCTGCAGAAGCCTGGGCAGAAGGCTGTGGAAGTGGCTGGTGTTCAGTGTGACCCCAGAGACACAACCACAGGGCCCCGGACCGGCGCGGTGCCTCCGCGGCTGCTCCTGCCCGCGCCGGGAGCGGAGCACACGCTCTCCCTGCGGAGCACATCCCAGCCCTGCTCCGTGCCACTCCTCCACCCCCAGCCAGGGGTAATTTACCTCTTTGGAAGGTTTCCTGAGCACATCACCTACTCCACCCCCGCTCCTGAGCCCGTGACTCAGTACAGTAACAATGCACATCAGCAGCGTCTCGCACGTATGCTCCTTGTTCTCTTCCTCCATCTCCTCAGTGATCAGCTCTGGGAACACAGCAAGCAAAGACACGTTTCACAGCCAAGATTAGCTCCAAATCCTCCTCTCCATTCTTTGCTGGGTATGCTCTCTCCCCCCTCAGACTGCCAGCCTGTGTTGCAAATCCCTGTAGGTTCACTCCCCAAATAATCACAGAACAGTGTGTGGGTTGGAGGGACAGATCATCCACCCAACCCCTGCCCAGGCAGGGTCAGCTGGAGCAGGTGACACGGGAACACATCCAGGTGGGTTTGGGATGTCTCCATGGAAACCCCATGATTCCCTGGGCAGCTGCTCCAGGGCTCTGCCCCACCATGGAAAGAAGCTCTTCCCCATGTGTGAGGTAAAACCTGTTTTAGTGTATGGTCATTGCTCCTTGTCCTGTCACTGGGAACCACTGGAAAGGGTCTGGCACCATTCTCTGACACCCCCTGGGGATATTGTACGGATTGCTGGGATCCCCTCTCAGTCTTCCCTGGACTAAACAAGCCCTAAACAGTCTCTCCCCATAAGGGAGATGCTCCAGACCCCTCCGTGGCCTCCCCTGGACCCTCTCCAGAGCCACCCTGAGAGCAGATCTCCTCCCTGCCCTCCTCTCCCCAACGCCAGCTTTCTTTTGTGCCTGAACTGCTGCCTGTGACTCGGTGAAATCTCTTTCCATCCCTGCCTGCATGCACAGCTCCGATCACCAGATGCCTGTTTATACAGAATCCGAGCTTTTTGACAGCTCAGAGGACAAAGTGTTGCCTCTTCCACTCTCCCCTGGTGCCTGACAGATTGCACAGCCTTTGGGCTGCACTCAAAATGGCAACTTCCACTCAGAGCTTTCAAATGGCTAAAATATCACTGCTTGTGGAAACAGCATTTTGCTAGAAAAGCAACACACTTTTTTTGACCTTCTCTTCGCTTGGCTCAAGGCTCCAACTTCACTGTTTGACTTGCAGAGCTGCTAGAATTCATTCCCTAACCTCATACACTCCCCCTGTACCCATTAAAAATCTCACGACTTTCATTTCATCCCAGAAATGCTCATGAGCAGATCCCACCTTCCCACAGCCAGCCCTGGAAAGGCCCCAATCCCTGTGCAACCCTGAAATAACCAAACCCCACGAGCATTGGCCAAATATAGGGCATCATGAACATCCCTGACCACACAAGACCCCGGGACTGTGTTGATTATTTGTGATACAAAATCATCCCCGAGTTTTCCTTCTTGCAGCCAGAGCGAAGGAGCTGAAAAAAGCAGCTTTTCCCATATCAAAGCTGAATTTTAGTTTCTCAGAGAGGATCCCTGAGCAAAGCAGAGCCCTCTCCTCCTGTGAGCAGGGGCTGGTGGCCATCACTGACCTTTGATGGCCATGTAAGAGCTCCCCTTCCCAGAGAAACTGGGATGTTCTGTCTGCCCCTCCCAGCCAGCACCGTAAATCTCCCATAAGGAAATTACATTTTCTAGGAAATAAAACTGAAATATTTCAATACCCAGGTAATATCTCACTTTCCTGATCTCCAAAACCCCCAAACCTACCCTTGTCCACTTAATCCACTGAGTACTTCCTGCCATGATATTAAAGCAGTTTCCTTAGTTTGAGATAGAACAATGCTGCCAATAAACCATATTTCACAGGGCATTATCTTCTGAGATCACATTTAATAGCCTAATGTTTTAAAATAATAAACTTTACAAAGAGGCAAACTGCATCTCTTCCTTCTCCAATTGATGTAGAAGATTAAGGAGTATAGCAGTGTTCTATGAAGTCTGGTTTAGTTCTAAGTTTCTATTCACTTCATGTAACGAACATTACTTATGGTGTTGGCCTAAATTTATAAATTTAAATTTATAATTGATAGCTTTGTTCCCAAATTTATTGCACAGGATTTTTAAAAGAAATTATTTTAATTGAAGGTGATTAACTCGAAAAAGAGTGAAAACTCAGGGTGTGAGTTTGGAATTCCAGAGCGATACTTACGGTCGGAGGGGATGATGGAGGAGCAGTTCTCACTGCTCCCTGCCTTGCACACATCTGAGTAGAGGAACTCGCCAGTCATGGTCTCACCTGGCTCTGTGTGATCTGAAACCAGAAAACGCTGCATCAAAGGAGGCTTTAACACCTTGCAAGGTGACTGCTCGGGTCTGAGGGTTCCCCATCATAGTCAGTGTGCAATTACAAGGCATTTAGAGCAGTATCTTACCCTAGAGTTTAGAAGGGCACAGTTCTGATTTACACATTCCATGGTTTTAAATTCAACCACAACAACATTTTTATTTCATAGAATCCCAGATTAATTGAGATTGGAAAAGACCTCCAAGATTCTTCAGTGAGTGGCTGATCCCCACCTTGTCCCCAGCCCAGAGCTCCGAGTGCCACATCCAGGCCTTCCTTGGACACCTCCAGGGATGGGCACTCCAAACCTCCCTGGGCAGCTCCTGCCAAGGCCGGACCACCCTTTTCCACGGGGAAATTCCTCCCGATGTCCACCCTGGCCACAGCTGGAGCCCTTTCCCCTTGTCCTGTCAATGCCCCGGGGAACAAGAGCCCGATATTCCCCCAGCACCACCCACGGCAATGAGCTGCTGGTACTGACCTGGCAGCAGGGTTTCATTTGGGAGCTTGTCCACCTCCAGGATGAAGTCATCCTTGAAGAAGAGGTAGCCCACGATGGAGAACAGGTAGACCAGGATGAGGGCCAGCACGGCAGTGAGGATGATGGAGCGCCCGTTGCGGGTGACGCTCTTGATGACGTTGAGCAGAGTCTCCTCCCGGTACACCAGGTCGAAGAGCTGGGGACAGCCAACAACAGCACGTGGAGCCCCTCTGGTGGCACCGTGTCCTGTGCCACACGCTTGGCAACAGCAGGAACGGAGGCAGCTGTGCCCCCCTCTGCAGCAGCTTGGCCAGCAGCCCGTGCTCGCTGCGGGCAGGTGCTCCTGCCTCAGTGCTAGCCCACACCAAGCTGCCAGCACAGACTGCTCTCTGGTTCTACAGCATTATCTACCCCCTCACAGCCTCCAAACAGCTCACTTCAAACTGCAATTTACTATTTTCTTTAAATTTTAATTTATTGAGCATATAATTAAAGCAGCAGTGTTTTTTCCCCAAATTATGTGTTTAGATTTCTCTGATGATGTTTCCTTCATTTTTCACTGAGTCTGGGACAACTCAGAGCAGAGCCTGGACAGGTTGTGGCTGTGCTTGTGGATGACAGGACAGGTATCTGTTAAACCGGACCTCCATGAACACAGAAAATTACCAGCTCAGGAGCCAGAGGATGTGGCAAACATCAAGCAAAGGGACAAAAATAGCCTGCTCTGAATGGGTTTTCAGGATTGCTTCAACAGTGACACATTTTCTCCACCAACACTAGATCCACTCCTTCAGTGTTATTCTTAGAAGCATTGTGCTGTGTGAGGTGAATCCCACCCCAGAGAGAAGGAACACGTGTGCCAGGGTCTGTGTCCATCCCGTGAGGGCTGGAGCCTGGATTCAGCCATGGAGGCACTCCAGAGTTACCCAGCTGCTCAGAAAGCTGGGACACTGTGTTACAGTTATTGGTAATAACACAGCAAAGCATCAAAGCCCATCTCATTCTACCCTATGGGCAGGGACACCTTCCACTGTCCCAGGCTGCTCCCAGCCCCAGTGTCCAGCCTGGCCTTGGGCACTGCCAGGGATCCAGGGGCAGCCACAGCTGCTCTGGGCACCCTGTGCCAGGGCTCACCACCCTCACAGGGAAGGATTTCTTCCTCATATCTCACCTAAATCTCTCCTCTTTTGGTTTAAACCACCCATGTCCTCTCCCTGTCTGTGTAAGAAGTCACACATCAGAAGAAGGGATGTTGCAGGAGTCCTGTTGTCTCCCACAGTAATTTCTCCTAAAGAAGAACTCCAGACTATGGCTCTTCCCAGTGTCTGTTCAACAGTTTTCCCAGCAGAAAAGTAGAAATTTTCCTGGATATGCCT
The DNA here is from genome assembly GCA_013397915.1 of Daphoenositta chrysoptera. Taxonomy (NCBI): domain Eukaryota; kingdom Metazoa; phylum Chordata; class Aves; order Passeriformes; genus Daphoenositta; species Daphoenositta chrysoptera. The sequence goes on from VZRO01002602.1 coordinate 74,624, forward strand.
GAGATGGGACTTCTCAAACAGACCAGAAAATGTTCTGAGGGTCAAGCAAACACCCACCAAGAGGCTGTAAAAGAACTCGTGCACGAAGAGCCCCAGGGCACAGATCAGCAGGTACAGCAGGTGATAGAGGAACTCCACATCCATGATCATGGCCTTGTATCCTCGCGTGAAGGTTCCACAGTTACCCACAAAACTCATCAGGAAAATGATTTTATTACAAACCTAAGGGAAGATGAAACACAGTTACAACAGGTAGGTTTTCAGGGAAAACAGGCTGTTTTTTCAAGCTGGAGATAACTTGGCACCTTGCTGGGCAATCCCTTCCAATGCCTGACCACCCTTTCCATGGAGAAATTCCCCAATATCCACCCTGAGCCTCCCCTGGCCCAGCCTGAGGCCATTCCCTCTCCTCCTGTCCCTGTTCCCTGGGAGCAGAGCCCGACCCCCCCGGCTGCCCCCTCCTGTCAGGGAGTTGTGCAGAGCCACAAGGGCCCCCCTGAGCCTCCTTTTCTCCAGCCTGAGCCCCTTTCCCAGCTCCCTCAACCACTCCCCATCAGTCAAAGTGCATCATTTAGTGAGTCCCACACAACCCCATAAATACTGAGGCAGTTTGGGTGAATAACCACATGCTTTAGGTCACAGAGACTCCTTCCCGTGTCTGTCTGGGGTGGGAGCTGTTCCTACAACTGAGCAAAACCTCAGAGCTCTGTCTGCAGCCTGGGGAACCAGGATTAAATCAACAACACAGAGCACTTGTGCTAGGAAGAGCCCGAGGAGGGAACTACTCCTCCCACAGTCCCACCACGATGTCCCAGGCTATTTCTGGCCATCTTCACGCGCAGGTAAGGAACCCTTACATAAGAGGCAAGATAACGTCAGAAAAGCCCACTCGGTTCTTACGTTGAAAGCTCCCAGAAGGAACAAAGTAGGCTGCAACCCCACGGAGAAGATCAGCCGCAGGATCGTGGAGGCGATCAGGGCGCGGATGCCGTGGGGCTTGGGGAGGGCGATGACGATGGCCAGGGAGATGAGCATGGCTGTCCACAGCAGCCCAGACAAGTGGGGCTCCAGTGTGCCTGGGCAGAGGCAAAACAAACCCATTTGTTCTGTCTTTGGGGGGCATCACCCAGCCCCGCGTTCGGCCATCCCCGATTTCACAGCAGCGAGCGCAACATCTGAGCCCAAAGCCTTCAGCAGGTTTTAATTACAAACTTGTTACTAAATCCTTATGCAAATGGTAAGTACTACAGGATCTTCATTTTCGTGTTCACTGTGTGTACACCTGAGTGCTGGGGGCCCTTTGCAGATGTGCTGTGCAGAGGCAGGGCCTGGGCAGGGGAGGACGCTCCCCGTGCCCGCAGCCAGGCAGAGACTCCTGATGTGCTTTTGGTCAGACCCTCGTACCCATTTTTGTCATCTCCTGCTATTTCTGGGTCTATTTAGACTGTCCCATGAGACTGGCTGCTTACATAACACCAAGCCCATGTAGCTAAAAATACACTTCCCTGAAAGAGCCATAAAAAAGATTCAGCCCCAAACACCATTTACCCTGGGTGTATGCAGAATGTGAGACACCTCTTTCTTGAAGCTGACATAAAAAATTTTTGTCTTCAAGCAACTGGTTCCTCAACAGACAAAAAGGCAAGATCCCCCAAATTTCAGAGCCCTCTGCAGCCCTCCTGCAAGCACATCCTCACAGAACTTGTGTCTGACTGGCAAGATCCTCACTCAGGGCTTTTTCCTCCTGCTCCCAAATTCAAGCCGCTTAGGAAATATTACTCTCATCTGACTGCCACGAGCAGCCATTTAATCTTGTTCCAAATCACTGCAGATTAATAAAGACAGCAGAGGATGGATGGAAATTAAAAGTTAATAAGCGTAAAGTTGAACAGCTGTTTTGGCTGCCTGGGGGGAGTTTGGGCTCCTGGAGCAGCGCTGCCACCGGAGCTGTCACAGCACAGGGTGCAGAGCTGGGAGCGGAGTCACCGAGTGGGAACGAGCAACACCACGGGGAGGGGACAGAGGCAATGTGCAGCAGCTCATTTAGGAATGACTTATCTAAAATCTAAGTAAGGTTTATTTGGAATATATTTGCTTTCAGGAGCTGCAGCAGCTCCCAGCAGGCCTGAAGAAACACGTGGAGTCACTGAAGCCCTCAGGTGTTCCCTGGAACACCCCCCTGGGCCCAGCCCAGAACCCCAGGCTGCCCAGGAGGACAATGCCAGGACCTCACGGGACCCAGCTCTGGCACCCGCAGGGCAGAGCAGGGCTTGGGGCAGAGATTCCCCTCTCCTCCCCAGGGACACAGAGGGGCTGGGAGCAGTGTCCTTGTCCTGGCACTTGGAGCCAAGGGCTGGTCACTCATCAACTTCTGCACCCAACCTGACCCCAAAGCCTTGCTGGGAGTCCCTACGCAACCACAGGCAGGAGGAACGTGCAACCAGCAGGAAGTTCTCTCTGTCTCTGGAATTCTCACTATCCCAGTACCGAATTCCAGGCATCCAGTTTTGTTTCTGCTCTTCCAGTCAGAAGTTTTACAGCTTCTGCTACTGTCAGATGCTCATCAGCTGCTCAGTTCACCGTGTCTGAGCAATTCAAGACACTGACAACTTCCCCCAAACAGTCTGTTTGGAAGAGTCTTTTTTTTTTTTAAAGCTAAATATAAGATACACATGTATTTATTTATTTTACTTTTTGAATTCTAACTAGGAGAGGAAGAGGTTTTATCAAAATGTTACCTGATAAATAAAGAATTTCAAATATGTAGGGTAGGGCATCTTCAAAACGCCAAACAATCCCCCCCACAGTCTTGCAGTTTGTAATCTCAGGGAACTCATTTAACCAGCAGCTTTCCTGGCAGCCATAAATACAGAGCTTTTAACTTGGGATCTTTGCAACCAGAGACAGAAACTCCGTTGCTCCTTGGGCTTGTTAGAGCCTTCCAGCCAGGATCTGGGTTGTCCCCACTCTGCTGACACTGGGTGTGACACAGAGGATCAGCAGCTGCAGCCACAGCCTGGTGGTCCTGATGGCAGAAGGTAAAACTGTTCCCTTCCCCCTCTCAGGAACACTGGGATCTGGTCTAAAATATCCCTCTGAGAGGCTTTTCCAGGCTGCAAACCCCCTCCACACTAGGAAAAAGCTCCTGCCTAGAGATTCCCTTCACAGCACCCTGTCAGTGATGCACATGACATTCCCGAGAACACCCCTGCAGATTCCCTGTGCTGCTGCCAGGACTCCAGCCCTGCCCTGCCCCGGGTGTGGCTCTGGGGACAGGCTGGATCCAGGGACCAGCAGCGGGATCTGCTCAGTGCTCACTGAGCTGGCTCTGGGAGCCACCAGTGTCACACAGCCCCGGGAGGGACCCGATCAGCTTCCAGGGACCTGTCACAGGCAGGCTGTGCAATCCCACGGGGTTATCCCAGGGTTTGTGGCAGGAGTGCTGGCAAGCCCAGCTGAGAGCCAGGGGACAGGGCTGGCACCCTGGGAATCCCCTGCTCCCCACGCTCCTGGGGCAGGAACCCTGGGAATGAGCTCTTCTCCCTCATCCTCCACGGATTCCTGCTGGGCACTTCCCCTGCCAGGGCAGGATAATGTCACCCACCCCCAGCACTCAGAGGCCTCCTGGAGCAACGGGAAAACTGTGTGGAAAATGCCATGAAAACTGTGTGGAAAATGCCATTAATAAACTGCAAGCTCAAGGAAAACAACACATTCAACATTTCGCCTATTTTTAGTTCAATTCTTAATTACAGAACTTTAAACTGAAGTAGAACAGTCAAGTAATTAAAGGTGGATGTTTGTCTTGGGTAATTTTTTCCCCTAGGAAAAAGCGTGGCTCCACATTTTCCTTAAAAATGCCTCAAGAAGGTAAGAGAACAGCACAATTTAAAACAAGGCAATTAAAAAAGCCAAATTTTGTTCTCCTACTCTCACTGATGTAAACAGCAGTGCACAGACACGAGTGGGGAGAGCAGAATTTGGCTCATTGCACCTTATTTGTTCACATGTTTTTGTGGGTTAAATATCAGTACCTCCTCGAATTCCTTTGAATGGGTAGAAAAACGCCACGAGCAGGTTCATGAGGACAGCCAGGTTAAAGGAAATGCTGCTCCAGAAGGACATGTTCCGAGCACACCAGTACAGGAAAGGCTGAGCTGCAAAAGAGAAAATTATTTCTTTTTAATGGAGGGTTTAGTGAAAATAAGAGATCTCTATAAAAAAATTATCACCATCAAAACAAGTTTATTTTCAGTTTGCCCAAAAGCACAGCATCAAAAGTAGTAATATTCATGGCTTATTCTGAAGTTTATTTAATTATCCTTCATCTTGGGGGCACTTCAAGTTTCCTAGGTGGTGTTTTAAGGCAAAGGATCCCTGGTTCAAACATGGTTTAGCAGCAGCAAGAGAACAAACTGAGAAACTGCAGTGATCAAGCACCTCAGGCTTCCCCTAATAATATATTTTGTACTCAGTCACACCAAGAACAATTTGGAGGAGGAAAATGAGCAGTGAGCTCCAGCCCCATCCCTCTGTGTGCTGCTGCTGCCAGCAGCTCACCTGCACCAGATACTGCAAACTCATGTTCTGCTGAGAACAGCCCAAAATAACCCCAGAATAACCAGAGGGTGAAGCTCCCTGGCCTTCCCTCAGCCCCGGGGGCAAAGGACCCAGCACATCTGCACTGAGCTCAATGCACAGTCCAACAGCACATTTAAATCCTTGATGTTACCCAGGAATACTTCTCAAAAAGACTCCTAATTTTAATAATCCCTGCAGCCAGAGCCAAGAGGCAGAAAGCAGAAAGATTCCTTTGCTGAAGTGGTCGTGAACCCAAAGTCGACAAGGAAGCCGAGAAGCTGCCTTACAGTAAATTCCCTCTGCATCCAGGCAAAATCCCCCTGATTTTAGCTCCTGCTGGCTTACTGCACAGCAAACTGTGTCCTCCTGAAACCTAGAGTAGGGGGAAAATCCATTAAAAATGCTCTCAAAGAAGGGAAAGAACTGTTTTGCCCTGGTGGAAGGAGGTAGCGTGTTTAGATATCAGAGAGCAAAGAAAAAGCACTCAGTAAAATTTAGAAACAAGCTAAAAATGCAGATTTTGGGGTTGAAGGGTGATTTATTACATGCAGCAGTTCTGAGTCTTGCAGTAGCCACCACCTCTCTCCAGCAAATCCCCTTCTCTTACACTCCCAGCAAACAAAGGTGTAAAGAATTCCACAATGTCTGAATGATCTCATTTTCCTTTTAACTGGAAGAATTTGTAAGCAGGTTGAATTGATTTCTATGAAATTGTTATATAAGGGTGAGTATAAAGGTCCAGGTTTAACTTTACACCTTCCTTTGCAGATGGACACTGACTCTCTGCCTGTGCAGTGCTTCTGCCTGGCTTTGGCAGCTCATTCCCATTCTTAATTAACAATTAAGAGACTTCTGGCGCTCAGATTATGGGTCAGCACCATGAGCTGAAGGGAGAAGTACATGGGTCTTTATTTTAGAAGTCTTTTTGAGGGTTGAATAAACTCTAAGTGGCATCACATGAGCACACCCAGCGCTGCCAGAGGTCACAGCTCCAACACAAACTCTACTGAAGATGTGAGAAACAACTGTATGAATGTAAAAAATCCCTCAGAGGCCAGACAAGACCTGAATATTAGAGGCAAAATAAATGATCCCTGTTTTTTAAAGACAAAAAAACCGAAATATTCTCCACTTCTACAGGTGGGTCTTGGCTAATTTGTGGTCTGTTACTGATGAATGCCTTCACAGCTTGCTTGGAGACAGTCTCAAAGACAAAGTGACTCAAACAACAAAATCTAACAGAATATATGGATGCTGCTGAAGCTGCAATTTGTTTAGGATGTCATAGTCCCAGATTTCTTGCAGAGCTCTCAGATTTTTGGAAGCAGTCCCACATCTGCTCCAAGAGGGGGTTCCAGACCAGTCCTACTCTTGCACTAAAAACTGGAGTGGAGCTGATGCAGGGGAGGGCAACAACGGTGGTATCAGACAGCAGGGGCTGACTTGAGCAGGAAGGACCTGCCTTATCTCACATCTCTCAGGGGCACTGCTGGTCAGTTCTCAGCACTGCCCACTGAGCCTCAGCTGCAGCACTCGGCCTTCAGCAAAACAAATACAAAAATATGAAGCAAATGAGCTAGAAGGCTTACTGGGGGATGTGGTGGCACTGTGTGAATCAGAATAACATTTTAAGGGATTTCCCAGCTGCCAGCAGGAATCTCAGAGGGAAAATCAGTGCTTGAAAACACCTGCTTTCAGATATTTTAGCATCATAGGGATGGAAGGGACTTATCAACCTGTCAGCCTGTGTACTTGCCAAAAAAGGATGAGTTCTACTTCACCATTACTGAGAAATCCATCTTTAACTTGTTCTTAAACATCTCCATTCCTAGAGATGCCCTAAGTCCACAGATTCGGTGGAAAAGACCTTTACAATCATCAAGTCCACCCTTGCTGCATTCCCCAGCCTTACTCCTCCCTGCCTCCAGCACAGGCCCTGCTCTCTTCAGCTGCGTCCTCTCCCTGCCTCCTTCTCCTTTCAGCTACTCCTCCACACGTTTGTTCCTTCCTGCTGGATCTCAGAAAGGACGACCTGTGCTGCTCCTTCCCACTCTGCCCTGGATCCCCTCCAGAGGGTGTCTGCTGCTCCACATCCAGCCTGCCTTTATCCCAGCACCCTGCCATCGTGCACACGGCAGCTCTTGCAAACAATTATCGAGGCTGCTGCCACGCTGGGGAACCCTCTGCTGCCCAGCAGCGCTTCAGATCCCAAAATCCCGACCCCAGCAGCAGCAGTGACCTACCTCGCAGCTTCTTCTGCCAGTTCATCTCATTGAAGAGGTCTTCTGACTTGAGGAAGAAGTCGTTGATCTTGCTGCCCTGCTCGTCCCTCTCCGTGGTGTAGTAGATGCGCAGCTTGGACTCCTTGGTGAGGAACTCGCAGATGCTGGGCACGGGGAACACGATCTGCTCCATGGTGCGGTCCGACCTGACAATCTGCACAGCGGCCTCGTCAGTCCTTCACACTTTCACATGCTTTTATTGCTTGCTTTTCTGCCCGATTTGCTCCCCCTTTCAAACCAGCTTCACGCAGATGCATGTCCAAAGAACAGCAGCTCGACACAGATTTCATTTAATTTACCTTTCCAAGAGGCCCAGTGAATCCTGCACCAAAGCTGGGATGGATTTCAGAGGAATGTGGTGGCCCAGTTCAAGAATGTTGGCAAATTTGAGCCGTGGGCAAGTACAAGGAGTAACAGTTGTATCTGTGTTACTTATTAGAGAGTTTTGGAAAGTCAGAGAACCACGGACTGGTTTGGGTTGGAAGGGACCCTAAAGCCCACCCAGTGCCACCCCTGCCATGGCAGGGACACCTTCCACTGTCCCAGGGTGCTCCAAGCCCCGTCCAAGCTGGCCTTGGACACTTCCAGGGATCCAGGGCTTCTCAGGGAAATCTCCATATTTGTGAACATTTTACTTCTATAAAGCTCTTAGATGGCACATGAGGCCAAACTGTCATTTGAATCCAGAACAAGTGGCAAAAGCTCTCACAAACTTTCTGGATTCAGCAATAGCACCGGCCAAAATGTAACAGAAGCGAAGCCACACTTCCTGCTGCCAAGAGAGCTCTGCTCAGCTCCATCCCCGAGCCCACACATGACAGCTCAGGAATAGCTCCCCCCGCCACTGCCAGGGAATTAAATAAATAACTCTCTATATATGTTCTGTATCAGAGACAACAGTCCACACAGAGGCAGGCAGAGCCACGGCAGCACACGCACGGAGCCCCGGGCTGCAGCCCCGGTGTCCCCCGAGGCGCGGCCCCGCGCCCGGTACCTCGATCTGCGCCGTGTGCTTGGCGTAGAACTCCAGCGCCTCGTCCCCCTCCATCTGACCCCCCGGCTTCAGCATGTTCTGCAGCTCTTTGTTGTGGCGAGCCAACTGAAATAAAGGAATGCACAGGGAGTGGGAGACACCAGATGTCTCTCTGTGATATTAAATTTCTGATTTTTGGCATAAAAAAAGAAATAGTACGCAGTCAGCTGCTAGGAAAGGGCAAAGTTGACAGAAGGCTTGTTCTGTTCCAACCAGACACCCTGCAGCTCTATTTTGGGAGCAAGTCAGAATGATTCAAATATGTATTTCTTTAATGCCAGTGTTGTACTCCTCTTTTCCCCATCCTCTCCCACCCTTTGCCTGGAATCTTTCTGAACGTTCACATTCAGCCTGTCCTTCTACACCACCCTCACCCAAAGGTGTGCTCGTCACCCAAGGATCCCGGCAGGGACAAAGAGAAAATCTGCACCAGCTGAGCAGCAGATGCACAGAGCACTGCTCCAAAAATGCTGCTGGGTGCTCCAAATTCATCCTGCAGCACAGTGAGGGTCTGCTGCTCAGATGCTGGAGGAACGAGAAGTCTCTAATGCAGGGAGAGATGTAGCATCAACATATTAAGTAGATTTTGATATGTTTTTCTCCCCTTTGGTTTTTTACCTTTCAAACTCACATTGTATCAGTACAATGGCTCTGCTTGGCTCCAGCAGAGAGGGAATGAGGCAAGGACCGAGATTTCTGGTTACACTTTAATTGATCTGTGAGTAGCATTTCTTTGGGAGTATAAAGTAACCTTTGATACAGCTGAAAAATAATATACTGCTGCTCAGTGCTGCCAAGAATTGAGCCACGTGTCCTCAGGAACTCGGTCCAGAGCCTGCCTGCTTCCCACTATAAAAGAAAATTCCCAGATTTTCTTGTATTATATTGTTTTTGTTTCTGATTAAGATTTGGATTTGCTCTGATGACAAGAGAACGTGCAGTGAGTTCCTCTCAGAGATGAGCCATGAAAACAGTTCCAGGGAAAAGCAGACTCTGGCTTTTCCCAGTTTGTGACTCGTGGCAAAACTCTACCTGATGAGCCAAGATATAAATGTTGTGTCCCACGTTCCTCGGAGATGCTGCGACATCCTCCCCGTTCTCTCCATCCTCAAACTCCACTTCTCCCTGCAGATAAGCCTTCTTGATCACTTCCACCTGGAGGAGGAGGCAGAGGCAAGGAGAGGAGGCTCAGGCGGGAGCTGCGGAGGGCAGCACACCCTCGGCACTCCCACGGACGGGAACGGGAGCGCAGCAGGGACGTTCAAAGGAAGGTCAGGGGCTTTTTATCCACGATAAACAGGAGGCCTGAACTCAGCTTCAGCCCAGCTCGCTGGCACAAGAAACTGAACCTCGTGTTCCCTGAAGAAAACATATTCCAGGCCACCCTCTCTGCCCCCGCGTCACGTTCCAAGCCCGGCTCCAACGCAGCCCCGAGCACCGGGACAAGCCAGTGGTGCTTTGGCTGTATTTTGCATCTCCTGCTTGTGTTTTCACCAGCCCATACACTAACCAGCCCCAAAACCTGGCTACAGGTTACTGGACAGCTCTTGGGGCACAAGCAGTTTTCATTTCTCTGTCTCCTGTGCCAATGAACAGAGCCTGGAGCTCGGGGGCGATCCCGGGACTCACCAGCTCCTTGGGCCTCATGTTGTAGAGGATCCTCTCAGCGTTCTCACTGTCATGCCTGCTCTCCATGATGGCCAAGAGCAGCTTGGAAGCATTGTTCTGAGGGGAGGGAGAAGCAATGGAATCACTGCCAGGAGCCGAGAAATGAGAATACCCAGCCTGAGTGGCACCTTTCTGCTGCTGGAAGGGCTTCAGGGAGGCAGGCCCCAGGGCCAGCAGCCACCGCAGGCAGACTGTGCCAGCCAGCCCGGGGCTCCCACAGCCTCACCTCACCAAGCCCCCCCTCTAATTACTCACCTACACAACTTAACAGGATTTTTTAGCAGTATATTCCCCAAATCCTCTTTACTGAGAGACATCAAATTAACCCCAGCCAAGGTTTAGATTTCTGAAAATGCTGCTGTTTCATGCTCGTGTTATTTTGTTTTGGTTTAACGATGCTGCAGCATCACCACAAGCTCTGAGCTCCCAAACGGTGCAGCTCAGCTCTGCTGAAGATGCTGCTGATTAAATCAAGGGACAGCCAGGGCTGAAGACACAGACGTGCTTTGCTGCTCTTAACTGAAATCACTCTGCAGTCTGCTCACGCCAAGGAACACAGGGAGGAAATGGGAAACTACCACAAGGCACCAGACTACTTTAATACGAACAATTAAGATTAAAATCCATCATGCCTGACAATAAAACCCAATAAAAGTATTTAATTTTGAAGTATAATGCTAATCGGGTCTAAAAGCATTTTTTATTTACAATAATAAAAAACCCACATTACCCATAATAATGGTGTGAGTCGGCAACGGAAAACAAGGAGACACTGCAGTGTCAGTCAGGGCAATAAGTCAGAAAGGAAACATTTCTCAAGCACAGGCTGAAGCAAGAGTGCTCTGGGGCTGCTGTTGCTAGAGGGGAACCTGCTCCTGTATTTTGAAACCAGCACCAGGGCTAATTATTTCAGCATTAATATGAACAGCCCTAAAGAACTGTTGATGATTTAACATCAACCGATTTAACAACACCAATAAAATATTAGGAAAGTAGTTGCAACACGAGAAATTTCACTTCCATTGTCCACATAAAAGCTCAGCAACAACAGAACAGTTTTCACCAGCTTTACATTTTTTACAGGAAATCATTTTAGGATTCCTCAGCATATTCTGACTGCCTGCATCCCCCGTCTGAGAACTGGTGGCTCCATGTCATCATTTAAAAGATGAAATACCTGTGACAAACAATCTTTGGGCACTGCCTCCAGCTCACTGCTGTATATAATTTTTGGGCACTTGTGAATATTGGGATATAATAAACACCCACATAATTCCAACAATAAAATTATGCTTCATCTCACTGTTAACGTGCCTTGCACAGAACATTCACTTGCCTTCAGCTCCAGCACGAGGTCCATCCTCTTCTTTCCCAGAGGGTTGATGTCATTGAGAATTAATGCTGTGATGATGTCAATGCCGTTGGACTCGTGAGTAGCGATGCAGTTCTGTCCAAAGAAAAGTCATTAGACTTCACTAATTGCCTGCACTACAAACACAGCCCGGGCTGGTGACCCTGCCAGAGCAGCAGAGTCCCCTCTGTCATCACCTCGCGGGCTGCCCGAGATGGATAACTGCACAGAGAGCTCCAGGCAGTGCAACAACAGAACATTAAGGCATTTTGTTCCAAGCTTTTCCTCTCCTCAGCCATGGTCCTGCTGGAGCCCCCGGCCTCAGGAAGCACGAAGAACCACAGCTGATAAATGAAGCATTTCCATGCCAAAGTGTGCAGGCTGGAGGAACAGTGTTTTACTGAGATTAGGGAGAGTTTTCTGTATTATAAATGTGCCAATCAACACCTACTTCAGTCCTGTCTACGCAAAGAATGGGAATTTCCGTAACCTTCCACCTACCCTTCAGCCCTGCTTTTGGAGTGGTCTGCAACTAAATGTACAAACAGCAGCTTGCTGGCTTCAAAATCCAGAGAGAGCCCTGCTCTGTCATTGAACTCCACACCTAAAACACCTACAGGGTTTTATTCCACCTGATCCAGAGAGCAGAGGGACACTGACAGTTCTCCCTGGCACACACAGCCTCACATGTCCTCTTGCAGAGACAAGAATGACAGAAAAGTCACATTCCAGACTTTCTGGAGAATATTATGGTTCAAGTAATATGCAAATGGAGAAAAAAAGCAGAAAATGGCACAGGTTGCCCAGAGAAGCTGTGGCTGCCCCATCCCTGGCAGTGCCCAAGGCCAGGCTGGACAGGGCTTGGAGCAGCCTGGGACAGTGGAAGGTGTCCCTGCCATGGCAGGGGTGGAGTGGGATGGGATTTAAGGCCCCTCCCAACCCAACCTGTTCTGGGATTCTATGAAGTACAGAAATTCCCCACTCTCCCTGTCAAGTCCAATGAAACAAATCTTAGCAAAGCAGAAATACTTCTGCTTTGAGTGTTTCAACTCTCAGAGGGACCCTGAGAAATACAAGTTGATTATGAGGAGTTTATAAAGGAAAAAAATCTTCAAACTTGCAGGGCAAGTAAAGTGGGCAGCGTTCTAAGACAACAGCAGTCTGGCAGAGCTGGGGCCCAGGGAGGAAGGGGGAGGCATTTCACAGCTCTGGATTCATTACCTGGTTCTCGTGGCAGGGCCCCTGACAGTACTCGGTCAGACTTTCCAGCGTCTGGTTGATCAGTGCCACGTTTTTCTCGTTTATATACAGACCCAGAAGTCCAAGGCCCCCAGTTGTGCTGCCACAGATGCAGTCCAGGAACTGCAGTGTCTCACACACCAGGTTGTAGTTTGTCTTGTTGTTCTGGCAGCGTAGGAAATTCTGTGGGGAGAGCGTTAAAGCCATGAGGGAGGGGAAAAACCATACAAACTGCTGTTTGGCTGATAGTATTTATTAAGTTCAGCCATCCCCAAGCACACTGCACGGTGGATTGCTCTGCTTTCACTGTACAAGCAGTTTAAGCTTCTTTCCAGGGCTTATTTGCAACGTGCTGCTCTCCTGAGCAGCTTGTTGGCCTCACGCTGTACAGCAATAAACAGAGTGCATCCCATAAACACAGAGATCCATTAGAGCCCGACACCAGCCTGGAACAGGCACTCGGGGAAGCTCTCTGGAGCCTGGAAGCTTCACTCCACCTGCTGCATTTCCCTGCTCAAGGCTCCCTCCTCCCAGACCTCTCTCCAAGGTGGAAGCAGCGATTCCCTGGCTGGGGCCTCTCAGCAGCTCCACCTGCACAAGAGGCACCTGAGTGCTCACCGTGAAGGAAGGTGCCTTGAAATGGAGTTCTCTCCACTGCATTTCTTCCCACATAATTATTGTAATTCCTGCTTGAAGCTGCTGATTAGGAGCAGCTCCTCTAATAGAAAGCCAGATTTATTGCCATGGATTTAACAGCTTTCTGCTCTCCTGTATTCCAAATGAGAAACAGCACTAAACCCACCCCAAACTAAAGGACAACTAATGAAAACCAATTTCCCAGTGACTCAGATGCTGTTTGCCACTGCTTTCCCTGCAGTGCTGCAAAGATTGGCAGCTGCTACCACTTGCTTTTCCTTGAAGTTTCAGCAGGAAAACTCTTATTTAGCTTAATTCTAGCAGGTAACAACAATTCCAGGATGAAAAACCCCTCAGAGGAGTAGGAGACATGGGAGTATGGAACCAGCAGGGTCTTTCCTGCCAGCCCAGAGAGCAGCACTGGTCCCTGGCTGTCTCTGCCTGAGTCAGACTAATGAGTCTTTTAAGGCAAACAGAGAGAGAAATTGCAGATTCAATGGAAGGCGAAGCTAAAAAAGGAAAACGCTGTCTATGAATGCAGACTAAAGGTGACAGTGATTCAGCACATTTCAGCTGATTGCTCATTTAGTGTCCTGACTTCTGATTAACTTGTCAGAATGCAAAAAAGGTTGATCCTACAGAAATCGGAGCTCGTACCTTCCCTCCAGGAAAAAAAAAAGCAAAATGAAAGGATAACACCCAAAGTGAGGAAGTAAAATGCTCCCTGGCTGCTGCACAGCATTTATTCTGATTACAGCCAGGCATGTTCCTGAGCTGTTTGATCCAGTCAATAAGGAGAGAAGAGGAATGAGGCACAGGAGGCAGGAGGACATTGTTAGGCTAAAACAAGGGGAAGGAAAAAATTGTAGAAAACAAACCCCTGCTGCACTGTGAGAAACTGCCCCAGGGAGTGTCTGCTGCTGTCTCAGCCAGGACAGAGTGAGCTCTTGATTTTCAGTCACCCAGAGCATCTCACAGGCTGTGGAGTGGAAACGCAACCCTTCAGTACTGAGTGTGCCATCCCACTGCTCTCTGTGGGAATGATCCCGTGGTGTGGCCCCTCTGACAGACCCTGCATCCAGAATAAGCAGCCACAGGCCAGATTCAGCTAGAAGATGTGAAAAACATGCACCCACCCGTTCATCCCAGCCCTTGGACTCGTATGGAGAGGGTACTGCAGCTCCTCCAGACCCATGGAGGGCTGGAGGGAACGGCATCCACACGGTGCAAACGGGCTGGATCTGGGAAGGGAAGCACTGACTGATGCAGAGGGCACAGCCCTGCAGCTGCCTGAGCATCCCACAGACCTTCTCCTCCTCCTCCGACTCACAGCGGCTCCTCCAGCATGAATTACACTTCCCTGTGTTTGCACATCAGCTCCCACAGCTGCCACCAGCCTGGAAAGGCTCGGGGTGCCCAGCCCACACCTGCACCGGGCAGGTGATCCCATAATGTGCAATTCTGGGAGACACACAGCTTCCTGGAGAGTCCTGCCTTGTTCCTTTAGGCAGCGAGTCCTCTGGCACTGCTGCAGGGAGCTCAGTTACACGCACCAGCTGCAGACACCAAGATTTTGGAGGATCAGACACTCCTGCCTCCCCTTGGGGGCTGAGGGAGAAGGACAAACCTCGAGGCAGGCAGGCAGCAAGAGGATTACACTGGAAAAATTGTTCTGCCTTTTTTTTGTGTTAAAAAACAGAAATCCCTTTTTCTCTCAGAGCTGACTACAACTACCTGCTGTTTGGGAAGTCTAATTGTTCAGGGCAGGGAAAAGCTCAGGCCAAGTGTCTGCACTGGCTGGAGTTCAAGAGCGCTCCTATAGCTGCGGGTGCCGCGCCAAAGGCAGCAGCGGATCCCGAGCGTGCGGTTTGGAACCCAGCCACGGGAACCGCGGCCGGCTCGGCTCCGGCACCGCCGGCGGCAGGAAAACCCTCTGACAAAACACACTTCAAAGAGCTCTTCTTCTTAAAAATGAGAAAAAAGGCTGATGCATATAACCTGGGCACTCAGAGATGCTCCCAGAACGCCCGGCTGGAGCACGGGATGGCTCCGTGCAGCTGCGATCCCACGTGCTGCCGGGGCATTCCCGCTCAGAGGAAGCGATTTGGCAGCTCTGCAAAGCTCTCACGCAGGGTCCCACGCTCCTGCCGGCCAGGGAACAATGTGCAATCAAGGCAATTATTGCTCTTTATGAGGGCATTTAGCACATTGTACAGCGCCTCACCAGCTCCTGGATCCCAACCCGGCAGCAGCGGCTGCGCTGAGCAAAAATCATCTGAATTGCAGCCCCTTTGTAAGGGGGAACCTGCTCTGGGCTCCCTGAAGTTCTACAAACACATCCCAGGGCAGCACAGGACAGCTGAGGCTGCCAGGACCTTTGGACACTGCCAACTCCAACCCCTGTCACGGGGTAGCCAGAGCAGAGCCTGGCGCCCTCCTCTCCACATGCCCCATCAGGTGTTTGTACACATGGTGAGAGATCCTGAGCCTTCTGCTCTCCAGCCTGACCTCTCCCAGCTCGCCCTGCCTCTCCTGGCCCATCGGTCATCTCAGACTCCCTGCTGAACTCGGGAGCCCAGGACAGGATCCAGAATTCCACATTGAGCCTGGGGCACGTCCAGCTTGTTTAGATGTTTCCCATCCCAATTCTCCACCAAGGGTAAGACTCCCCTGCTCCAGACCTCACCAGGGTCTTGGGGATGTAGGGCTGGTGAAGGTCTTACCAGTAAAGAGCAAGGTGAAGGTGGCACTGATCTCCCTGACCTTCTCCATGTCCTTTGGCACCAGGGGCTCTGCCTATTCCACAGAAAACTCCCCTCTCCCTCTCTCCTCCTGTGTGGATACAACCTAGAAACCCTTCTCGTTGCCCTTCATGCCTGCCCCTCAGCAGATTCATCTCCAGCTGAGGCTTTTCTGGCATCATCACCACGTGTTCTTGGCATGTGAGCAGATCCATGAAAATGCAGGAGAACCTGGTCACTGGACAGTTAAGCCTGAGGGCTGCTGCAACCAAAGGCCCAAAGCCCTCTTCATTTTCCTACATGATTTTTCCTTCTTTCCCTCCCCTCTCAAAAGCAAATCAGGAACTCCACAGTACAACACTTGCTTGCTGTCAACACATACTCTTTAAAAGCCCCAAGAAGATCCCATCACCTTTTGTGTGCCTTTCAAAGACCACTGGATAACTGGACTTCCTCGTATCAGTCCAGCAAGGTGTAAATACTTTGCTTTGGATTAACGTCAAGACCAAAGAGAATAATTGGTGACATAATCCATTTAAAAAGGCCGGGGATTAGGGATAATGGCGTGGCAGCAGTGAACACAAGGCACCCTGAGCACACCTGCCCGGAGCCGGGCGGTACCTGCAAATCCCGGTTGTGGTTTTCGCAGAGCAGCTGCAGGAAGCGCAGGATGGGCTGCATGATGGAGATGACAGCACTCATCTCCAGCTCGTCCTTGCCCTTGTCTGCCGCAGCCTGGGCTCCCTCTCCTGCCGAGTAGTGCTCCTCGGGGTCGGCCTCCCTGCGGTAGGCGTTGTACGCCTTCCGCGTGGCCGCCGACGCCTCCAGCAGCTGGTCCCGCACCTCCTCCGTGATCTGGGTCATGGGCTCCCTCACTGCAACACACAAGGACACGTGCCCCTCAGGGAAGCTGGAGAAAGGGGCCAGGAAATCTGTTCCCACGTTCCCACGGCAGCTGCACCCGCAGGCCCAGCTGCTGAGCAGCAGCTCTTTGGTGAGTACGTTTAGTGTAGGTGAGGGGCTCGTGTCACACTCTGCGCCTTCAGCACCAACCACAGCAGGGTTATAAATTTGGGGATTAATTGGTTAGGGCACACACATCTAGCACTAGCAGGAGTTATGGTAAAAGGACCTGCTTTAGGAACAAAATTAGGATTTCTTCACTTATTGTTAGAGAAGGCACTGACCACAACCCACAGTCCAGGGTCGTTACTATGGATCAGATTTGGGCAGCCTGTCACAAGACAAGGCAGCAGAGTCTCAGCTCAGAAAGACTTTTCCTCATTTCAATAGCACAACCTCACAAATGATGAAGAGGGGATGAAGCTCTCGAAATCCCAAGCCAGGGCACCACTGATCTCTGAACTTTGCTCTGTGGGATCAGAGATCAGAGCATTATTGCATCAATTGAAATGAGTTCAAAACACACTGTACTCCCCTGGCACTTCAGAAAGGGAATGACTGGGGATTACCTCTTTTCCTGTTGGGGACATCTCTGTCTGAGTCTTCATCTTTCTTTTTGTTTCCTAAGTCGCTGGTGTTGACTGTGACAGTTGCCTTGATTTCCTGCTGTGCCACTTTCATGCGATCATAAAAAACCTTAAAGAACTTCTCAGATTTCTTATCTTCCGTCAGCCGGCAGAAGAAGGAATGCTACAAGAGAAAAGGAACAGCATCTGCAGCTCCATACACAGGTCTGAATCCACCTTCCTGCACTGTGTGGTATCCTGCAGGACTGGGAGCTTCATTAGCTGTCAGCCAACTGAAACTCACTGCAATGGAAACTCGTAGTTTATTGTAAGGCAGCCCCAGTGTCTCAGCTTTGTAAAGTCCCTCATTAACAACTTCAAATACAGATTTCAAGAAAAGTGAGGGCAATACATCACACCAGCCTGATACGTTTGGGCAGCACCCCTCACTCTCAAGAAGGGAGATAAGGTAAGTACCATGAATTAAGGTAAGGAGAAGGGAATTCCCTATAATTTGATTCTCAGTTCAGAAACAAAAGGGTATGAGCAAAATACAGAGGAGAAAGAACCGTCCTGCCTTCCCACCCTCAAATCCAAGGGGCTGTGACTCACAACATGCAAAAGCCAATGTTAATCACAGTCCAAAAATGTACAAACAGGGCAATGCCACGAGGGACATCTCGTGCTGAGCTTCCCCTGCCCTGCCTGCAGCAGGCTCCTTAAAACTCCTTTTAGTTCCCACTCCCATATATCTTTAAGTGACAGAAAAACTCAAAGCACTGATAACTTTTAAGAAGGTTTATTACTCTTCTTCTGCACATATGTGCACGGAGACAGAAAGTTCTCCCTAATATCGAGGAGAATACAAATCATGTACAGGTCAAGAAGGAGCCAACACAGTGAGTGATCAGACAACTCTTGATGAAACCAATATGCTGTTACATAAATCAGGACCAGAGCTTAAACACGACTGAAGGATGAACTTGTAAGTGGGTCACCTTATGCAGAGCATTATGAAATTAGTTAGCATTCTGCAGCGGCTCGCCATCCAACAGCTTTACATGATGAATAGGAATGAAGCCTGATTTATTGAAAAAACAAATTAAAATGGGAATAGCAATATATCCTGCCCGCTCCGCTGCGGAGCACACGGGGCCATGGCTGCTGCTGCCTTTGATCACTCCCCAGCAGCTGCACTGAGAACACACCGAGTGACTTTGAACACTCCCCGAGTTGTGTCTTTGATTACAGGCAGAGCAGGAGTGTGGCTATTTAAAGAACGTGGTCAATATTCACGAGATATCCCTCCCACCACTGCAATACCTCCCACCTGCCCTCGGCACCTCAGGTAAACTCTGAAGATTCTGTTTATTTCTAGTGATTAACACAGAAAGCAAAGGAGAACAACCCAGAACAGACATCCCAAATCCACAAAGCCACACCAGTACCCGCTCCTGACACCCACCCAGAGAGAGCAGCAAAGCAGAGCTGCCAGAGCACTGCAGGACACGCCCTCTGCCCCAACAGTGCTGGGCCTGTGATGTGCCACCTGGTGATCAGGGTGCCCAAGTCATTTATTAGTATTGGTACAGTAAAAATAAAATATCTAATCCAAGACTTTGTATCAACAATTTGAGTGTTTTCCCATAATGTGTTCCCATGGCTTTAAACTGAAAGAGGACTGACTTAGATTAGACATATTCACGAAATCCTTCCCTGTGAAGGGGGTGAGGCTGACCAAAAACCAAATCCCTCAATAACTGGGTGGTTGAGGCAGCCAAGCCTGAACTAAACTCTGTTACTTGGCGGCTACAAGGACAGAGAGAGGAAGAGTTTGTATCTAAGGAATATCTTGGAAATTTCACTCTACCAAGATTACAAACAATAACAACAACAACAATAATTTACAGATAGACCAGCAGAAACCACAGGCTCTAGAAAGGCCAAGCACTTTCTGAAAAAGCCCACAATTTGCTCATCAGGCAGTGATGGCCGTGACCTGGCTGTCACCTGGCTGTCACATCTCCAGAGCCCAGACAGGAGGAGTTTCCCTGTGACAAAGCCGTGCTGAGGGAAAAGCCTTTTTTTTAATGAACCGCACTAAAGAATTACCTTTTATGAGAGTAATTACTACTTGCTGACAGACTTGATTTTTGTCGTCTTTTCAAGCTTCTTAACTGACTTTCCACTGCTCTTCAGAGGAAAAAACCCAAATGAAAGGAGCATTTCCAGTAAAGCTTTTTGTGCATGCTGTGCATACACTGAAGGGGTGTCACCAAATGATTGTTTCAGTTTAGGTCAGGATGCCTAACACCTTCACACATATGAATCAACCACATGCCAGCTCCCAAAGATACTGTATTTTAAGAGGTGTGATCTTGCAAGTTGCGCTTGAGCAGGTAACGGGTGGTGATAATTATGACAGAAATCCTAAAATTTTATTTACAGATATAGCCTCAAAGCAGAAAGTGGAGAAATCTCCCTTTTTAAAACGGAAATCGAGTGGCCATTTTAGAGCACCGTCTGCTGGGGTCCTGGCTTGTGTACAGACACCATGGAACCACAGGCTGCTGAAAGAGCAAGCGAGGAGGAACAGCCAACCTCCACACTCCTGTGGGGTTTTGAGGAACAGAGCTTTAAACATAGCCCCACACTGCAGCATCTGACACCAGCCATCCCTGAGGATCCAGGCACCATCACATTGGGGCTTGGGAGCTCCTAAAAACCTACTGCAGGGCAGGGAACTGTGTCCCATAACAAACCAGTACGGGCTGTGCCTGGCTGTCCCAGCATGGCAAAGCTGTCTGAGAGGTAAGGGAGACACAGCTCCATCTGGAACTGGAGACACGGGCAGTGAAGGCCAGAGAGGGGTATGTCACAAGGGCATGGAGGGACAGGACAAGGGGAATGGCTTCCCACTGCCAGAGGGCGGGGCTGGATGGGATTTTGGGAAAGAATTCCTCCCTGTGGGGGGGGCGAGGCCCTGGCACAGGGTGCCCAGAGCAGCTGTGGCTGCCCCCGGATCTCTGGAAGTGTCCAAGGCCAGGTTGGACATTGGGGCTGGAGCAGCCTGGGACAGTGGAAGGTGTCCCTGCCTGTGGCAGGGGGCTGGAAGTAGATGATATTTAAGGTCCCTACCAACCCAAACCATTCTGGCATTCTCACAGAGTGCTAAAATCATGCATTGTGAAACTGCATTCTATTTCAACCTTGAATTGTTAATTCTGTTAAGTCATTGCCCCAGAGAGGAGCCACAGCAGGGCCAGAGCAGCCCGTGAGGCTTGCCCATGAACTCAGGCTCAGCAAGGAGCTTTACAGGTGCCCACAGGGAAGCTCACGGAAGCCCAGCAGATCCCCAGAGCACAGCACCCTCCCAAGCAAATGAGCCACGGCCGCTCTGGGACCACAACACCCGAGATAATGGGATGGTAATTAATTAATTACACAGCCACAGAAGGAAACCCAGACCCAGCCCACGTGACAAGCACGAGTGGCTGACAGGACAGCTACTCACTCACTGTGAGCAAGGACATCAACACAGAGTTCTCCATGATTTTTAAGGAGGGAACAACCCATCCTGCACACATTCATTGTTTCAAGGGGGTGGAGGGAGAGCCCCGCACAGGCCTCACGTCTGCAAAGCAGCCACACCACTGCTCCTCCTGACATCCAAATCAAGTACCACAGAGCAGATCAGCTAGTAACACCAGCTACCAGGAAACATGTGGAATAACTTCCTCCTTTTCCTCTCCATCACCCAGCTCTGCTCCGAAGGAATGCCAGCCAGAAGCCTCATGCACAGCAGGACATCCCCCTAGACCTCTGCCCCTCCAGTGTATTCCCTCGGGGCCAAAGGAGGTCAGTAAGTAAATACCATCATCACCTATGGCTTTATCTCCTGGTCCACACAACACGTGCAGAAGAAAAGCTGCCATCCAAGAGATGGATTTCTCTGGAAAAGAAATTGAAGGCCAAGTTTCAACTGCAGCACCTTGACCAGCTACAGCCTGGCCCACCTTGGAGCACCAGCAGCCCCTTGAACTCCCTCACCAACTCAGCCTGTTTTCATGAGTTTTTTTGAGAAAAGAATCCTGTCTTTCTTGAGAAAGTATCAGACATGATGAACTATGTCTGTCCATGGTCTATTCCAGTGGTTAACAACTGTTAGAAACATGTGGTTAAGCTCCTTTTTATGTCACTAACTTCCAGTGACTGATATTTTTTTAAGTTTGTGTCTCTTCTGTAGTTATTCCCAGGAACTTGGTCTCCTCTTCCCTTCTGACTATTTACATACTCTGTGAAATGTTTACCTAACGTTCCGTGCTAAACTGAAAATACCATTTTTGCTTGCTGGCTTTTTATTCAGCATTAGCATCATTTTCTGTGCTGGGTATTTTTTGGCATGTTCTTAAATATTGCAAATCATTAACAAGCTGGATTGTAAAACCACATTTAAAAATAAATCAGCAAAGAACAGGCATATTTCGTGGCATTAGCATTTAATTCTGAGACCTTTGACATATGTATTATACATAATTTCTAATGATGAGTGGAAGAGAAGCTCAGCTTACTCCCCAGCAGTTCAGGGGGTGGGATTATGGAGGCAGGATAACCACAGGGCAGGGACAAATGCTCCTTAACGTGTCTCTCCTGCCAGCAGTCAGTAACAAATTGGATTTTAGCCAGCAGAACTGACATCTGTCCTTTGGAGAGTGAAACCATAAAGCACAGCAGTCTGGTAGCTTTGTGTAAGGTGTACAGAGGACAGACCCAGGTAACTAATCCACTATAAATGTAACTAATCCACAGTAAATTTAATGATGAGTGAGCTTGTGCCCAGCGTAGGATTGTTAAATGGGAAAAAAGCAGGCAGCAGCTGAGGGCAGATGATTTCTAGCTCTTGCCTCTGAAAGCCTTGCCATTGTGGCTGGTGTGTGCTGTCCCCTTGACTGGGAACACCTTTCCCTACCCTGTTACCTGGCTCTGCCCAGAAGTCACGACTGCTGTGCCAGCCAAGAAAAGGAACAACGGTTGGATTGTTTCTCATGAAACAGCCTGACTTTCCACCCCGGACTAGCTCCAGGCTGGGCTGTCTGACTGATCCCGTGGAAGCAGCCCCAGAACCCAGCAGCAAGCCCTGGTTTCGGCTGCGTTTGCTCCCCAGGAGGGGCGGCCTGGCCCAGGCAGCCTTGGCTGCAGGAGCCGCTTCCCGGGGCCGCACCCTCCCGGGGCTGTTCCATCAGCCACCAAGCCCTGCCAGACCATCCCAACACATCCCAGAGAATTCCCCAGCAAAACCAGCTTCGGGTTACCAAGAAATCGGGGGAAGCAAAGCCCCAGCAAACACCTCACCAATTAAAGCAAACTGCTGTCGCCTCCTACCCCATTTCTCTACTGCCAGCGCACAGAAAATACCCGTGAACTTGGCGAGCCAGGGAGATTTCAGAGAGGGAAGTCCCTCCAGAAAGAGGAGAAAGCTCAGCGATCTGGCTTCAACTCAGGACATTTTATTCCAACACTAGAGAGAAATCATTGCAGGGACCTCAGCTCGCTCGGGTTATCCGGCCAGGCTGCCAGCACGAACTAATGCAAAACTTGTGTGCTACTTCATCTCTGCAGGAAGAGTTTGCCACCCCCAGACGAGTTCTTAGAGCTGGACTACTTCAAACAAGCCACATTTTAAGGGGAACTGCACTAACACAAGCACTGAATTAAGCACAAATGCCAGCCTTCTACATTCTGCCTAAACATATTGCGAGGGCTTCCACTGCAGAAAATTCCAACCTAACTTTGCTTTCGGTCCCTCCTCATTTATTTATTTTAAATATCACTAATCCCTCTCTCATGAAATCTCTCTTACGTCCTGGCTCGCTGGAGATCCATCACTTTGGGCACGAGTGATGGATATCATTAGTCTTACATAGCTTAAGGAAATGGCAGCTGAAATATTTCACACTGAACATACTTCACAGTTTGAAATAAACCCATAAGGAAAATCTGCCAGAACACCTCAATTGCCTGTTTTTTTTGCAAACTGTAAAATAAACTTTGTCCTGCAAGCAGAAGGAGGACTTCCCAGCTTTATTTTCCACAAATAAGACAAATTCTCTGTGCCATGGGCATCCACTTTCCATCCTGCACAGCTCTGCTCTTTGCTGGGGGTTCTGCCCACCTTATGGGGGAATGTTTTTTGGGGGTGATGAGTGTACAGAGCCTGACCCGTGGAAATGCTCGTCTGTCCCAACCAGCTTTAAATGAGACCAGCAGCACAACTCCACCAGGAAGAGCCTTTGCATCCTACATGTTCTCCTTCTGCAACACCCAAAATCTTGATGCCACTTAAAGGCATTTCACAGAGGAAAGCAGGGATAAACCTCACAGAGATACAGTTCCCTCACACCCTTCCAGAGCCAGCATGAGCCCTTGGAGGCATGAGGTGACACTGGTGAGGGCACAGAGAGGGAACCACAGGTACAAACGTGATTGTGGGGTCTGGGCTCACAGATGGCCTCGGGAGCTTGGGGTCTGCCTTGCTGTCAGCACGGAGCTGATTTGGGTTCCTCCTGCATCCCTGTGGGAGCACACAGTGCTGGGTCACTCAGTTCAGCCAGGGCAGGAGCATGGATCCCATTCCCCACGGCAGGAGCACAGATCCCACTTCCCCAAGGCAGGAGCATGGATCCCACTTCCCCACCAAACCAGCGAGTGCTGCGTAGGTGTGAGAAACAAGGAAGTCTGCAGACTCCCCAAAAGAAAAAAAAAAAAGTGTAAGATCTTCTTGAGAGACAGAGGAATTAAAGAAAACCATAGCAACAAGTCAGTCCACCTACCCAAACCACCCACCCACCACCAGTTTCATTTGCTGACGCACTTCAAAAACAAGCTGGCTCCTACCCGCTCTGGAAGGTGAGCAAGCCCTGAGAGCTCATTAAATTCCCTTCTCAGCTACTCTTGTGTGCCTGCAGCTAGTGAGCAAGTGGGATATAAATAGAAGTTATATAACAGCGCTTTGTTGATTCCTGTGCTTACCAAAAAAAAAGGCAGCATGACCTTGTTTTGCTGAATAGCTTTGCCTCTGCCTGCTCAGGGAGGACTTTAATCCTGCCAGGGATCATCTTGAAAGTTTATGTTGGACCTGGATCCCGTGGGGAGGAATTGGGAGAATTCCTGATTTACCTCCCTGCTCCTTGCAGGACGAGGATCCCAGTGGAATGCTGAGAGGATTGCCACACAGGAGCTGCTACCCAAGCATGAACAACACGAGGCCACCAAGACACAGCTGAACCCTGAGGCAGTGCCTCTTCTTTTTTCCACCTACACTGCTCGACTGCACAGATGGGCACCTCAAAATCCAGAAGAAATCTTCCCTTTGGGAAAAAAGACTGGGAGATGTTCTGCTGCAGGAATACTGAAGGCCCAAACACACCTCAGAAAGCAGCAGGAGGTGGTACCGCTACCATCTCACCTCACCCACCCTCAATCTCACCTGTGCATCCCAGTGCCCTGAAAGTGGAATCCCCTGCAGGAAGGATTCCTCACAGTGCATTATCAGTGGGCTGGGCTGTTCTGAACGTGGTGGTAATCCAAGAGCTGCAGGACACTGAGTCTTCACTGTGCTAAATACATGACAATATGCTCCAAGGAGATGGGTGTGCTCCTGCAGGCTTGGCAGCCCAGTCTCCTCACGTGCTGTGGAGCAGCAGAGCATCAGGACAGAGCTTTCCTCATGGCTACTGCAGGTCCTGTGCCTTCTCTGGAAGGCAACTGCACTGCCAGGGAGGTCAGGATTTGCACAAGGTTTCCTTCTGGAGAGGGCTCTTTCACAAAAGGACAAGAGCTCTGCCCACAGTTGATGATGCAGGTCCTTATCAATGTTTTTTTTTTTTAATGTCATGTCCACAACATACTCAGAATGTAAAAAAAAGAAAATTCGGTGTATTTTACCTTGAGTAAAAACACATTAAAATGGTGAAAGACACAGGTGATTGTTTAACACATGCCAACAGCTTGCTGGCTGTGCTTTTGTTTCCTTAACAGGTATCATTAAAACAATGAAAAAAAAAAGATATAACATCCTGTATCACAGAATTCTGCCTGTTAGAAACAAACAAAATTTAAGACTTGTTTTATCAACGATCAGAAATTCTCAAGTGCTATTTACAGAAGTTGAGTGACCCAAAGACATTCTTGCCTCTGAAGCCTTTGCCATCACATACAATTGTCTGTGCTCACCAATATCTGTGACTGCTGCAAACCTTGAAAGAAATAAATCTGATTTTAAAAGTCCAAACCACAAATTAAAGCACTATTGTGTCACTAAGCCTACATTTTATCCCACCAATACTCCTGTAATGTTTTGCAGAGTTTTCCCCTCATTTTGCAGGGCAGTTGCAGCCACATGAAAAAAGAAACAAAGTGTTCCTGCAACCGAACAGGACATTTTGGCCACAGTATTTCACAGCCAATGCTACAATGAGCTCAAGGACATTAATTTGTCTTCAAGTCTCTGCTCTCTCCAACCCAAGGGCACCAGGGGCTGGTACCCCCAGTTCAGTGGGCTTCCCTGGGTCTCCCAGGTGCCAGAAACACAAAGAACTGGATAGCTCTGGATTCAATTTCTTTTGTGCATCAGTCCTGCAATTATGAAATAACTATCCATCATCCCTGGACAGTCTGAGGCACAGAAAAGGAGACCACAATTCACCCTGGTGGAGTTTCCTCGCTGGTGGCAACAGATGAGGAAAAATGTTGAGAAATGTCAGCTGAGTCTGAGTGTGGAGCAAGACTGGGCTGGGAGAGTTGTGAGTCCAGGCCAGAATTTCCTACCAAACCTGACTGATGAGGAGCTGGCTGCTGGGATTTCTGTATCCATGGCACCTTTTCCATGGGCAGCACGGCCACAGCCCCCAGCCCCACGGAGCACTCAAGGGAGGGCACATGGATCCTCTGAGGAGGCTCAACCAACAGCTCTGGAAGTTCAAACAGCTCAGAGCCACAAGCTTTTTGCACAGTCACAACTCAAAGGAGCCTCACACATTCATGGTGAGCCCCAAGCCACCATTCCATATGACATGGACTCACTCTTGCCATGCTGTGACGGGGGCACAACTCTTCAGTTCACCCCTGTCTCGAGTCAGGGTGGCCCCTGGTCCTCATCCCATACTCAGCTCTGGGGGACAGAGGGCTGTGGAGCACATCCCATCATCATCCCCCGCACAAGAGCAGCAATTCTGCTCAGATGCCTTAAAGCCAGGTGCAAATCCCACTTCTTTCCTGAAAAATAATCACCCTTTCCTTGTGTGCCAACCCTCATCACCCCATCCTCTGCGTTTGCAGCCCACCTAGGGGACAACAATGGACAAAGGAGAACAAAGGCACCACCACTCTCTGAAGTGGCAGACAGTGCATTGGGTCACCTTGGGGCAGCACTTAAAAACTGCCTGAAACAACCAATGTCATCAACCTCATTTTACCTTCCCCTGCTGAAAGCACCAACATGTGCGTGTGGGTAATTTGTCACGCAAGCCGACTTTTGAGAAGATCCCTAATTAAAGGAGCAGAGTCTCCATGGAGAGGTGTTATGTAAGGGACTTTACTTGCCATTAACTTCCACCGACCAAGGAAACCCAAAGCGCGGCGGAGGTGAGGCAGAGTAACAGCACGTGGAATTTTTACGTAGCAGATGAGAGACAAAGCTTTGCAGAACAAGTCCTCAGCAATTTCCTGCACTGTCACTCATTTGCCAAGGTTGCTGCACCCGAGGAAAGCCTGGCTGTGCTGCCATGTGGGAAGGGATCGAGCGTTCATCCCTTCCCAAGGATACACAGCTCCGAGTGCCCACGAGCACCAGCACCCACCAGAGCATTCCTTGCTCTGGAGAAGGGAGCCCAAGGCAGCACCAGGACAGCAGCCAGGCACTGGCACCCAGGGAGCAGGGCAGGCTCAGCCCTCACCCTCCAGAGCAGAGCCTGGGGCACCCCCAGGGCTGCTCAGAACCGCTGAGCCAGCGCTCCCCAGAGGGATGCTCAGGGTTATATAAATTAATAAAGGGGTTGATGTAATTTGCAGCTCAGTGAGTTGCAGCATTTGTCAAGTTAATTTGTTGTCTGGTGCTGACCCCGTGGTTCCACCTCTGCCTCTGTCTCCGTGCAAACGAGGGCAGGCTTCCCACTGAAACCCAGGGCTCCCGCCGAGCCGGAGCGACGAGCTCACCGGGCACAGCCACCACAAGGTCACCACCATCCTGCTACCAAAGAACCTGACAGCGTTCCTAAGCTAATTCCAAAAGCTAAACCCCAGAAGGTTTCCACCCGGAGAGCTGGAAGCGGGCAAAGACCTTCCCAGAAGAGCTCATTTGCCACGTTTGCATGCAGCCCTGCAGCAAGGCACGGAGCAGCGTGGGATTCCCTGTGCCACACACCACCAGCTCAGCCTCCTGCCCGAGGTGAGCCAGGAGCATCTTCTCTTGTCCTGCTTCTCCCCCACATTCATTTTCTTAACAATACTATAAAAATCCCTCCTGCCAATTACAATAAGGAACGTTTTGAGATTTGCTTTTCTGCTGGAGTTGGCAACCACCTACTTTGCCTACCCTTAATATTGGCCCTGCCTGTACCTAATGAAACAGCAACACCTATTCCAGTTATCCCTTCCCAGCATCATGGGGATCTGTTCTCCCACTGAAGCTCATGGGAGTTACCCGGGAACTCCCATTATTAACCATATTACAATCATCATGTGCAAGTCCCTGTGTGTTGGTACAAACCTTCTGCTTCACTTCAGGCAGAATCAATTTCCCGTGTGAAAACCTGGAGTTAAGAAAATGCCATGCAGGGGTGACATATTCCTGGCTTTGCTGCCAAAGAGCCTTTTTTACATAACCTGTCCCTATCCCACCACTTTCCTATTCTCAAAGGCCTGCAGATAGAGGCAGTTGAAGTTCAGCAGAAATTATTCAAACTGAGCACAGAACAAACTTGTTTGGAACACTATCAATCAAAAGCTGCTAATAATAACCACAAAAATTGTGAAATGAAGATAAACTCTGTTAGACCTCAAAGACAAAGCTGGCTGGTTTGGCTAGGTCAACTTTCCCAATGACAAATGCATCTGATGCACAATGAACACAGTTATTAGTCCAGAGACTGAGGATGACTCTTCTACTGGCACTTACTGGAAACTGCAGAAGAACTGCAGAAATTCCACTCTGAGGTTGCAGAGGATGTCAAGCCCTACCTACTCACTCTGCAAAACTTACCAAAAAAACACAGATTAGAGAAAGATAGGGATAAAACACAAGGAAGGTACTGGGTTCATTTTCCTAAGTGCACCTAGTTTCCATAAGCAGCCAAATTTTGCAGTGTGTTCTGTAAAAATGAATTCCTGCTAAGGGGAGACCATCACTTTGCTGCACTCAGTAAATCTTCACTGTGTCATAGCCAAAGGCTGCTGTACAAAACCCATCAGCTTTGGAGATTAGCAAGTACCCACACAGCTCTCCTGAACAGCTGGGCTGCTCCCAGGGCCCTCTGCATTTTGAACCATTCTTCCTACGTGGAGACAGCAAAGTTTGATTACACGAGTTCACTGTCTCAGGATACCAGTTTAACTTGGCCATCACATCACTCAGCAATTACCCTGGGAGATACAGCCCTGAATTGATGATTTTACTAAAGAGCAAGCCTCCACCTTTGCTTTGATTCGCAGCGTGGAGCCAGCTGTTCTCTCTGAAGTTAAGCGTTGTGGTTGGTGCTTTCCCCATTGCAGTTCTACTGACTTGGCTCTCTGAAGCCCTCCAGAGAGCTCAGGGTGCTGAGGACGTGCTGTTCCTGACGGCCACTGCCAGCGTCCCATGGGCCCCCATGTGCTGGAGCAAGGCACCAGAAAACTCTCTCCCTACCACCAGTTTAACCAACACAGAGGAAAGCCACAGAACATGTCTGTGCACTGATTATGCTCCTTTTCTATGAAGTCCATGGAGTGTTCTAGCACGGAATACCCACATCCCAACCGCTCCATGGGATATCTTCAAAAACATCCCATTCGTGCTTTGCATGCATGAGTAAGAGCTGCTGGGTGTGTCTGAGCCCTCAGAGCTCAGAGCATTAGCTGTAGCTGTCACAAGTCATTTGGTTCCTAAGACACTCTGTACTTAAAAGCAGCCCACACTCCAGCAGAGCCCCCTCCCAGCCCACCCCGCCGGAGCACGCACACGCACCCAGCGATTGCTGGCTGCCTGGGGTCCTACAGACACCTGCCAAGCCCTTATTCCTGAGTGGGAAAGGATGGAAAACAGCCACTCTGGGTTGTGGGGGCACATCTGTAGAGGCTGGAGTGCAGCAGGACCTGGCAGGAGTGCAGGACATGGGGCAGAAGCACCACTGCCCTGAGAGCCATCCATCATTCCTGACCACAGGGTTATTCCACAGCCCCCCAGCTCCCGGTTACAGACAGCAGATGGAAACGAAACTATCTCCCTTTTGGGCAAAGAAGGTGTCTTTGGAGATGGACTGCACATTTTCCTGTTGGTTTTCACTGGGTGAGCTAAGGAATCTGCTTCCAACACGGATTTGTGCACACTGGGAAGTGACTTTGCTCAATCCTTTAGCACTGGGGTCCAGCACAAGCAAAGGATCTCTCCTTTGGTGAGAGGCTGGTGCAGAGTTTGTTTTTCCTTCCAGCATGACAGTGTGAGGTTACCTGAGGCTCCCTGAGAGCTGTAAAGATGAAAGCTCAGCTTCCTTTACATTAGAGAAGAGCAGGAAATTTAAAGGAGTGACTGTCCCCCAGGAATGCTAATCCTGTCACTGCAGTTTAAGGTGACACAGGATTTTCAGCACTCAATTCCCGCTTTGTCTTTTGCAAAGAAGTTTCATCCCAGAGCTTATACACAGGGGAATAATGAGGGCACTGATTACAGAGACAGAGTGAAGGAGCCCAGAGACATTCCCTGTCCTCTCAAGGGAAGTTTGCACGGAAACAGGAGGTGCTGTGTAGGGATCTAGTGTGTGCTTTAACCACAACAATCAGTTATACCTGGTCAGGACTCAGCCCCACAGACAGACTGCAAACACGACATGTGCAGAGCCAAAAGAATAAGGTACCATGTATTCAATCATCTTTGTGAACAAGTTTTGCTGGAATAAGGTTTTACTTTCTGTTTGGAAGAACATTCTAAGAGCTCACTGATTCATTAATCCAACTGGGGACAATTTTCATTTAGGGGAATCTAATCCTAATTGAAAACATGGAAAGGAAGAACAGAAAGATTGCAGGAGAACGGTGGTGGTCTGCAGTTTACCACACACTTATTTCAAATTCCAGCCTGAAATCTAACAGCTCATTATAAAAGTCCCTGAGCATGTTACAGTTGCTTAAGTTATTTGTAAGAGCAGTCAACAACTTACCTACAAAGCTGTTTTATTATACATTCCTCTATATTGCCCTGGGAAAACACCTCAATTACCCAGTGCCAATGCAAACATTTAATAAGTTCACTTTTGCATGGCAGACACTAATATTTCCCTTAATTACCGGTCAAAGATCATTCAGTCATTTCCCCTCCCACCTCCTTAACCCTCTCAAATTTCCTGGATTTCATAAAAGCATTTCCCTTCCCGACACGGTTCAGTGAGTTTTCCGTTTCCCTACCTGTATCGTGGTGTTCCCACCTTCCAGCAGGGCAATGGCCAGCAGGATGCTCTCGTGGAAGACCCTGTCACTGGTGGCATTCATGATGAGATCTATGACCAGGTTGGAAGCACCTTCTTTATCCAGGTGGCACTGGACATCTGCCAGGCTCATCTCCCCTCGGCTCATTGAGCTCGACCCGGAGCTTCCTCCTGTAAAGGTGATCACGAGAAACAGGTTGGCACTGACCCCATGGGGATGGCAAGGCCAGGCTGGACAGGGCTTGGAGCAACCTGGGACAGTGGAAGGTGTCCCTGCCATGGCAGGGGTTGGAATGGGATGAGTTTTAAGGTCCCTTCCAACCCAACCCATTCTGTGATTCCATTAGTGACTTTTTTAGCAACGGCCTCAAATTAAATAAACTTCACTGTATAACTGACTTCAAATGGAATTTTTGCCCATCCTGATGCCATGATGATTTTTTGCCTTTTCTTTTATACCCCTTTTCTATACTTTTTCTATATTCTCAGTGCTTCCAGGCCACATTCTCAGACCCAATATTCAGTGAAGCCCAGAGCCCGCAGCCCGTGGCAGGCTGGCAGTGAGGGGTCAGAGAGCCCCAGGCACCAAGGGCCTCTCCAGAGCACATCCTGTACCCTGAGCTGGGCCCAGCCAGGGGAAGGTTCCTGGGCCGGGGTTCCCTGGAGCCTCTCCCTGGGGAATCTTTGCTGGATGTGCTCATTTGTGAGGCCCAGGATGTGATCCCGAGTGCCCGTGGGTGTGCATTCCGTGTGCTCTGGGGCACTGCCCCTGGCTGTGCTGCACCTGAGGGGCCTGACATAAATACCCAGGGAAAAAAACCTTTTTCCCTTCTAACTGTGTTTGGCTCTTCATTTTTAGGCCAGGGAAAGGCAACAATCCTACCCCACAATCTCTCTGCAATACCACAAAATGGTTTTGTTCCAGACATGGTTAATAATCTGACATCCTTACGAGCACATTTCTCAGATATTATTGCAAATATTAAATTGATCAGGATTTCTAAGCACATTTATTCAAAGCAACGTCACAACCTTATGACAGGCAGTCACTGGAAAGTACAAAGAGCTCTGTCTGCTAGTTTTGCCCTCAACTCCAGTCATGCACATGAACAATTTTACTGTTTTGGGAGTTCATAGGAAGAACCGTGAGGGAAAACATGGTGATTTCAGCTGTCAGGTGCTGATTTGTCAGGGGTACACGGCCGCAGGGCACGGGAAGGGCAGGCCCAGGGACCAGCAGAGATGTCCTACCTCCCGGGCCGGCCTTGCCGGCGCCGCCGGCGGACAGGGGCCCGTTGCCGAAGGTGGTGAGGCTCTCGCGCCGCCCGGCCGCCCGCACGTTGCCGTAGTAGCGGTTCACCAGCACCTGCCTCAGGGCCTCGCCCTGCGCCAGAGAGCAGAAGGAAATCAGCGTGGGAGCGCCACCAGCAAACCGACCGCCACGTTCACAGGCAGCAGGGCTGCTCTTACCAGCACCCTTCTCGGGTGAGGGACGGGGGGACGAAACCCTGGAGAGTTGGAAAAATTCCCTGAGCAGCTCCCGATGTGCTGGGGCAGACCCGGGGGTCTCGTGGGGCTCCATTAGATTACAGATGGGTTCCCCCAGGCAGCACAGAGACAGCTGCAGTTCAGGTTTTGTGTAAAGCTTTCTAGACATATTTTGTTTCCAGAGAGTTTTGTTTTAATTAAGTTCTATTGTCTCAGTCTTAAATGCAAAAAAAGTTGCATCTGTACAGCACCAACACAAAATCAAGAGGTGGATTAGAGGAACATTAGGGACGGTTCTGTGAGGAGCAATCCCATCTCCTCACACCTCTCCTATTTTGCCATCCCACCAACCCTCCGGGGCTGTGCTCCGTTGTCTCTCCACCAGCAGCTGACGCGGTCCATCAGCTGCCGAGCGGAAACCGAGCGATCCTGCTGGATCCCGGCTCTTTGTTCCCTGCTGGCAGCTGCCCGAGTCACGCCAGCCCTCCCGTCCCATCCCAGCACGGGGCAGGTCCTCACATAACCCCAAATCCCGGGAGCTCCGGGAGCTCCGGCATGGCCCCCAGCGAGAGCCAGCAGAGATCCAACACCTCCAGGTGGAACGTCACCCCACTGCTGTCACCTCAGCCTTCACAGGAATTCCCGGGAATTCGGGGAGCCGGACAGAGCCGGCGGCACTGCCAGCAGTGACAGCACACAAACACCGCGCGGGGATTAAGGGATTTTTGTAAAGTCTTTGTGCACAAAGGAAAAGGGGATTATTGTCACCGGGAGCTCCTGCCCTAATGGCAGTGTGGTTACAGCAGTACCATCCTGGGACAGTGCTGCAGAGGGGAGGGAAGGGCTTCAGAAAATAAATAATAACTTTAAAAAAAAAAATCGATCTAGCCAAAACTAATTCCATATTAAAAATATGTCTGATGAACTAAAGCATCTATCTTTAATTCCATTCACAAAACACGTGCTTGTCACTGATTTTCAGTTGTATTTCAAATGAAGTTGGTTGTCTGACTATAGATTCAAGAAGTCTTTTATTACATTAGCTGTCATAAAAGTGAAGTCTTACTTTTTAAACTTTCACACGAGGCCTTTAAGACACAAATAAGTAAATGGAACAACATAAATGTGCATTAATTGGCTTGTACAGAACTCCAGCCCTGCTGCAATCTCATGGATTGGATGCACAGCTGGCACTCACAAAGGTCACTTCAAGAAATCCTTATACCCCAAATGAAAAAAGACAAAAGCCTGTCTGACAATCAAGGTCTTTACCAAATTTCAGAAATGACTTGCAAAGGGAGAATCCCAACTCACGCCTGGAGCTGGTGAGGGATCTCTGCCCTCCCCACAGGGCTGGGGCTCAAGTCAGGGCTCCCACTGCCACCCTGCCACCACAATCCAGGTGCTTAGAAATGGTTCCTGTGGATTATCATTGTGAAAGCTGCAGCACGGGAGCTGCCTTTTATGGGATCAGATAGGGAGGGAGCAAGTGTCAGGGAACAGGATGTAAGTAAACACGAAGTCAGCATTCCAACCAGCTGCTTCCAATGGCTCCCAAACAACAGAAAAAAGGAAAATTCCTGTGGAAGCAGCAGTAGAAGGAGATGAGCACTTCTCCAAGGGGCATATGCTTCCCATCACCGCTTGGGCCCAAGAGTGAACGTGTGGGACAGGCAGGAGATGGCTCAGGAGCTCCAGCAAATTCCTGTCCCGGAGGAGCTCCCGTGGCTGACAGCAACATGAGAGTGTTCAGCACACGAGGCAGTGCTGCAGCCTCCCCCCTGCTCCCAGTCTGGCAGGTAGGGGAGGCTATGTGACAGAACAAGGCCAAGCCAGACAAAAACACCCTGAACTACATCTTCCTTGTACATGTGCACCGATTAGAAAGGCAACTTGACACCCAGATGGGCCCTAGGACACAAATGGTCACAAGGGAGCTCTCACGTTACCTTTTTCCTCCTCTGTTGAACTAACTGGCAGCCATCGTGTCAGCTGGCATTTAAACCAGTAATTTTTACTACTTACTACAAAGGTAACACACAGCCGGCCTCAAGAACAGCTGCTCAGCAAACTCCACCTTGCCTGAATTCAGGAGGGCAACTAAAGCTCTTGGAGCTGCCCCCAGATTCTTCATTCTGGCCCCTTGTGGAGCAGGAGGTGATTTCTATCCCATGGTCAAAACAGATGGGGTGAGTGGAGCCCTGACCAGGACAGGCACCTCTGGTGTCTGTAGGTGTTGGGTATCCAAAACAAGACAAATCACCAGAGAATACAAGCAGGAACAAGTATCAAGCAGTTGTTTCCTAGTCAGAGTGTGCTGGTCCATGGTTTCCCAGGTCTGGCAATGCACAGGCACCAGCACTTCACATTCTAACTGGGAAGAAAAGCTTTGGTTCCTATAGATTTATCCAAACCCATGGCATCAGCTAACAAAATAGGAGTATGCAATCAAAGTAGAAGGGAGAAAAAATGAATGATATTTAAGAAATGCTGTAATTAATTCAGCTACAGTGCTTGGCTACAGAACAGCTCTTTAACCATCCTGTTAGTGCTGTGCACCACTTTGATGAGGGCAGTGTGCAAACAAATATCAGATGCTTGGCAGTAACCAGAAAAATCAAATATGGTACCTAGAAAAAACCCAACAGCGTCCGGTTTCATCTGCGTTCACCACCAGGTAAAGCAAGAGTGAGTCACATGGAAACATCCCTGTACATGTACCAGCAATGCAGATGCAACACACAACTCTAAGTGATATCAGAAACCTGGTACAAGCTTTAAAACAGAGCACCTCACTCTGTAACTATGGCTCATTTTCTAGAATTTCCAAGAGCCCAACAGCCAGCATTCAACCCCACAAGTTCCTTACATGACTTAGGCTCCACTGTTTAAAAGGGAAAGGTAGGGATTAGTTCTGAACGTGCTCGACTGCTGTACATACCCTTCTATGGTCCTCCAGTTGCCTCTGTGGTAGACTTTGATCAAGCTCCTGCTGTGCGTGCAGAAAGGTCATTTTAAAGCAGAACAACACTCAAGAGACACCAACATCTTGGCACTCAGGGGAATATTGGGGAAGTCACGGCTGGATGCGAGGGGGGAGATGAGGGAGATGGACTGACAAGCCATCGAAACAGGACACCTGCCCCCTGCCAGCCCTGGCCCCCTGCCCTGCCACCCTCACACAGCCCCTGGCATGCAGGTGTGCCAGCAGTGCTGGGTTCTGGGGGAGCACAAGGCCTGTCTGGTGTCACAGCTCCCAGGGACACACACAGGTTCCGGGAGCTCAGCCCACGCATGCCCATGCACAGACACACAGGTACCCCAGCCCCTGGACACACACTCCGGGGGTGAGGGACTCCAGCACATCCCACCGTGGTCACTGAAACTCATTTGAGACTGGGGAGGGCCTCTGGAACAACCTGGGGGGCTCCCTTCCAACTCAGGGACATCAGTGGGGAGTCACTGAAAGAGCCCCTTGGCATGTCCATGTTTCCAAATCCAATCTCTCCCATTTCAGATATTCATTTCCAGGAATGCAACTTCCACTTTGCAAAGCTGAAGCACATTGAGGTTTTGCTGCTTTAAAGCATCTGGAAAGGTGTAGAGTAACTGCTCTACGCAGGGACCCAGCAGAAACCAGGAGCCACCTCCCAAACATCTCAAATCCATTTGATGACCACTCAGAGTTTCAGGTTACATTTAAACACTTTTCCACGAAAATTACGAATACAAAGGTCTAAACCACCACAAACATTTCTTTTTCTACATGATCTCACATTTATAACCTTCATGTCTGTGCAGCTCAGAGAATCAACACTCTCCCAGATTTAGACTTCTATGTTGTTTCACTTAGATTTGCACTGATTTGGCACCCAGCTGTACAATCTACTAATGCCATGTCTGGATGTCCCATGAATTTCAAAGGAATTTAAAATTTGATAAATTTTCTTGCCTTCTTTTTGGCAAATAATCTGCTTTATGCACATAAAGGACATGCTCCCACATATCCACTTCCCTTAGAACCAGTGACCTTGACAAGATGCAGTGACCCTGACATCATCCCCTGGGGCATTTCAAATGGGACACCAGTTGCTCTGCAGATATGAAGCTTCCACTAAGAACTTCCGACACCTCCCTTTTCTTTACGTATTTAAATTTTTTAGTATGTGAGGCAAAGGGAAAACCAAATTCTGCATTAGGAGCCAAAATGAAGTCTCATTTTGCCAATGGAGGAAAATTTGGGAGGAGACTTTCCCCAGTGCCACCCTTAAAGCACAAGGGAAATGGCTGAAAGGAACAGATTTAAGATTAGTTTACTTTTTTTTTTCTGTTTTCAGACTACCACACTGATGCTGTATTGGATTAAGGCACTTCAACAAATCTACTCATTTCCACTGTCTAACAGCACGCAGGAACACACATTTCACAGGGGCTTTTACCAACAAGACACTCCACTAGGACTACTGAGACACCAATATTTGTGTGTTGTACAAATATAGGTGGCTGACACACCTCTACTGGGCCCTCCGTTTCTGGAGCTTGCGGCAGCTAGTTGAAAGTAAAATGCAGAAAAATTAGTCATTCCTCCAGAATCTTTCATCCCAACAGCAATCCAGTGGTCAACAGTGAGGGGAAGGGAGCTGGCAAAGCACTTGACTTCAGCTGAATCATCACAAATGAATTATAGCTGTAATTACTGTTTATACCCTCCCACCCTGCTCCTGAAAGGGCCACATTTGGAAAATTTCGCAGGTATCCTTTGAACATCCCAAACTGCTTTGCATGAACTCAGAGGCACAAGCAAAGAAATGTAGTTGCAGGTGCCCAGAGCACTTTTGGGGACCACACCCCCAGGATCTGTGACTGGAATGCTGCACATCCATCCCAGTAGGGAGGAGGAGGAAGCCAGGGCTGCATATCACAAAGGCAGCAGCCTTATAATTTTAGTTTAAAAAAATGTATTCCGTGGATTCGCATCTATAAAGATACTTTTCTCAAGATAAAAGATAGATGGTACAGCACCAAACAGAAGCAATGAAATAAGGGCCTGAATGGTGACAGCTTTTCAAATTTAAAATGCTGATCTTCAACTGAAACAGATGAAGACAAGTAACTTTTATCTAGTTGAGCATAGACACACAACAGAGAGCTGAACATTCAAACTCAACTGCTGATTTAATTGTGAGGAAATTGCTGTAACTTCTCAGGAGCAGACACCAGGAAATAACACTCTCACAATCCTGTAACCCCAAACTGAGCCAGTTTCGTGGCCATGTCTGCCCCACACACTGGAAAACCTGGGAGCAAAACCACTGCCCTGGGCAGTGCCCACGTGGATCATCCACAGCAGCACAGCCATCAGCAATCTGCCAGGAAGAATATAAACTCCAAATCCTGAAATTGTTGTTCTTTGAGTCAAAATGGGTTCAAATAGCAAAGAATCACTGAGCTATTGTTGCTGTGCTACACTTTGCCCTCTCCTGTGTGCTGCAACAGCAAAGTATCACCTTCTGCTTTACAAGGTTTGAACAGGGCGGGAGAGCAGCCCAGAGCAGTAATTTTCCAAGACTTCTTGTGCCTCCATATCTGTCTGCCCAGAGGCCACAGGGACGGACAGACCAACGGAGCACAGGCTGGGAGAGCAACCCAGGACCTGCTGCAGCCTGGGGAATGCCCAGCAAAGGGAGAGGGAGGCCACAGATCCAGGAGCAGGAATAATGAGACTCCACTTCCCAGGCAGGAGCCCCAGGAGCGAGCGCTTCCCCTGCAGTGCTCCACGAGCAGGGGCTCCTTGGCCAGGAAAGAGCCTTCTCCATCCTCCTCCTAAGGGACTTTGCTCCTGGCCAGTTCCCACGGCCTTTGGGAGTCGCTTCCTTGCATTGTCACCACTCTTGGACACGTCTCAAGCATGCAAACCCCTTCTGTGGCCAAATGGAAGGCAGGAGGATTTAATCCAGAGGAGCAGCAGCAGGAAGCAGCTCGTTCCTGCAGAGGAACACACCGTCCCTGCCCGGTGCTGCTCCCGGGCTGGACCCCTGTCAGGTCACCGGCAGTCTGGGCACAGTGTCCCCACTGCAGCAGCGCCTGCACAGCCTGCCTGGGGCACAGGAAACATCCCTGCCCTCTCCAGGAGCCAACAGCAGCAAGGAAACCGGGCCTGTTCCCCTGCAGGGGAAATGAGGTCCCTTCCTCCTGGGGAGGGGAGACTGAAGCTGACAGGTCAAGTGGACACGACTGCTGGACTCAGGATTCCAAACAAAAGTTTCCTTCTGGGCACTGGTACAGGTTTCCCAGAGAAACTTGTGGATTTTCCATCCCTTCAAGTGTTCAAGGCTGTGCAGGATGGAGCTCTGAGCAGCCTGGGACAGTGGAAGGTGTTCCTGCCCAGGGCAGGGGGTGGCACTGGATGGGGTTTAAGGTCCCTCCCAACCCAAACCATTCTGGGATTCCTGGGCTGATACCTTGACCCCATTTCAACCAAACATACATTTACATTTTGGGGTTGAAAAGCAGCACAGAAGAAAAATCAGCATAAAATTAGTTTGCTCTTTCCCAAGCTAAAATTATATATTCCAGTTCCCCAAGTCCTGTGCCTTCCCTCTGTGGCACAGACAGCACATCAGAGCCAGCCCCACACACCGACCTGGGAGCAAAACCACTGCCCTGGGCAGTGCCCACGTGGATCATCCACAGCAGCACAGCCATCAGCAATCTGCCAGGAAGAATATAAACTCCAAATCCTGAAATTGTTGTTCTTTGAGTCAAAATGGGTTCAAATAGCAAAGAATCACTGAGCTATTGTTGCTGTGCTACACTTTGCCCTCTCCTGTGTGCTGCAACAGCAAAGTATCACCTTCTGCTTTACAAGGTTTGAACAGGGCGGGAGAGCAGCCCAGAGCAGTAATTTTCCAAGATTTCTTGTGCCTCCATATATTTCAGCTCTCCAGCTATAAGAAAGTGATGGTTTGGGGGGCAGGGGCAGGTTTGTGGAATACCAAACACAGCCAGGTGAGTGGCAGGACACAGTGGACAGCTTTTAAACTGGAACCCAGCGGGTGGCCGGGTCAGAGTCCAACATCTGTGCTTTTTACAAGCAGTAGGGAAAGGTCCCTTCAACTTGCTGTGCAAAACCCTCTCTTCTTTTGAAGTTTCCACTCCCCCAAGGCTGGCCAATAAACCACTCCTCACGAGCCATGACTGGAGATGCACAACCTCTGACCCTCTGGTGACCGGAATGCTTCCAGCATCCATTTCCCCAGCACTGGCCACGTGTGCTTCCCAGAATGGACTGCCTGACTCAGGAGTGGATGTATCCCCCTCAGAAACCACCAGAGCACGTGACAGCTCCACGGTGAATTCATTACATCTCAATTTCTGAGATACAGATGAGCTTTCCATCTTTTTCCTTTACAGTTTGGAGGAATTCTTCAGAGTTCTGTTCTCATTTGCTTTCAAAACAACAATCAGGATGAAACTCGTCTAAACCTTCCTTCACAGAAATTCAAACTACTACTGTGATGGAGTGGAAAAGCAGAAAGCTTTTCATTCAGGTCTGAAGCATCAGAATTGCTTTTCTCCATTTTTTTTTACTCAACTATGCAGAAAACACCCAGACCACCGAGCACGGTTTCTCCAAACATCCCCCTCGACAGGACAGGAAGGTGACCAGCTGGTGCAGGGCAAGAGTAAACTGACACCTGTCCTGGGAGGTCCTCACTCAACACAGCACTCTGAGGAAGCTGAGCCAAACTCCATGGATTTGGCTCCATGGATACACAGTGGTGAGGAGTGGGATGCCCTGGGCCGTGCAGGAAGTCGGGTTCAATCACTGAGAGGTCCCTTCTGGTCCCAAAATCTGTGAATTCAGGAACTGACCCAACTCCATGCATATGGCATCTCATTACTGGGGTGGCAAGGGGAGACATTTGGCAGAGAGGAGGAAATAAAAAGGGAAAAACACAACTATGGAGTCAGCCAAATAGCACATTGAGCTTTTGATAGCCAGGTTGTACATCCAGATGCGAGGAACTGGAGTGAACATGTCAGCTAAATGTTACTCTGAAGCCTCTGCCTCAGCTCCTGCACTGCCAACTCAAGTACCAGCTGGAATTCCAGTGGGAATGGCTGTTCAGATTGAGTCCTGCAAGTCCCTTTCCACTTCTTCCTCCCTCCTCTGAACTTCTCTGCTCTTCCCTTTGAAATACTGTCAGCTCTTCCTTGAAAGGCACGCAGCAAAAGCATCACCTTGTCTGATTTGTGGCAACAGACAAGAGCACAAATTATGTTGCTGTCCTTCATAACTCTTTAAAAATACCACAAAACTCTGTGTAGCTTCCTTGCCAAGTCCCCTTTGTAAAGCCAACACTGTTACCTTGTGGAGCTGAGGAAGAATTTGGATAGGAAATTTCTAGCCCCTGCAGATGATCTGTAGGTGTTTGTCAAACAAGCATTTGACTTGTTATGGAGAAGTTTCAGGGCAGAGGGGAATAACTGGGACCCAGGAGCACTGAACTGCTTTGACAAACTTCCCACGTTACATTTCCCCCTGTACAGACGTTGCATTTTCGGGACTGAGGATCTCAGACCTGCCTGAATCAGGCAGCAGCAGGAGATGTGGGGCAGCACCTCGTCGTGGCACAGGTCCCCCAGAAGGCACGTGGGATTTTGGGGGCAGGGGCAGCCCCCCAGCTCCCCCAGGCTCCCAGCCCTGGGCTCACCGCACACCCAGGGCAGGGCCAGCTGAACATCCTCCCTCAGCCCAGGGAATGAGCGGAGACTTTGTGCACTGCCAGTCGAGGAGGTGGCAGATCCGGCACGAGGGCTGCCAGCGCCTGCACTCAAAGGTCACCAGGATCTGCCTATGGGAATGCCTTCCCTCATTTTCCAGCTTTCAGTGGAGAAATCATGTTTTAACTTGGGCTGGGACTTTCCAGGAGCTGGAGACCTCAGCCTCTGCCCTTCAGTGGGAGTGCAACTACTTCCTCCTCTTTAAATCCTCGATCTTGCAGGACCTCTACAGTAACTGAATATAGTAAGAACTCCCTTCACAACACATTCTACAGCAGCAGTTTTAATTAACCAGTAAGATGGTATAACTATTATTTTTTCGGTGACAAGTAACTATAAGAAATATTCCAGTCTCCTTTTCCAAAGAGCTCACCAACTCCAGTCCGTGTTAAAAAAAAAAAAAAAAAAAAATCCCAGTGCAAAGATTGCAGGATTTCTCAAGGGGAAAAAAAAATATAAGGCAGCCCACAAAAATTTATGAGTGCCTGCATTTCCTCTGCTCGAGACATAACAAGTGAAGCACTGTCTAAGTGCAAAATACACAAGAGAAATGACTCTGGAGTAAGCTCTCTGCAAGGAAAATGATTCCCAAGTGCAGCTTTCCAGCTCCGAAGAGGTTAATACATTTCCTAACTCCAATCAAAAATGCATAAAACAGCACATATTTTGCACCTTAGCCATTAGAATTTTAGTTTATCATAGATAAAGAGCAGTGACAAGGTTAATTCAGGCAACCCCTTTGAACCAGGATTTTCAGTTCCCTTTTCACCTACTTGAAACCTCAAGACCAAAGCAAAGAGGTGAAAAAAACCCAAACCTGAACTCTACTGAGTGGGTCTGCAAGTGTATTTTACTGGACAGAGCTGCCTGCAGATGTGTCAGCTGCATAAAGAAGTGTCACTACTGAAAAAATAGATAAAACCCCAACATAATCCTAAAAAACAACAAAATAACTACAAGGGGAACTCCGGGTGCTTACAGAGTTCTGCTGGATTTGGTTGGGCGGTTGCTGGCCCCTGCCCCAGCCCTGAGGGTTGGGGGGAAGCAGCAGAGCAACCCCATTTCACCCCAGAAGATGAAACGGAGCTGCAGTGGTGTGGGATCGGGCTCGGGCAGCAGCAGAGCAACCCCATTTCACCCCAGAAGATGAAACGGAGCTGCAGTGGTGTGGGATCGGGCTCGGGCAGCAGCAGAGCAACCCCATTTCACCCCAGAAGATGAAACGGAGCTGCAGTGGTGTGGGATCGGGCTCGGGCAGCAGCAGAGCAACCCCATTTCACCCCAGAAGATGAAACGGAGCTGCAGTGGTGTGGGATCGGGCTCGGAGCAGCCCCAGCTCGGCCGCTACCGGCAGAGGTTGCGGGCCAGCGCCGGTGCCTGTAAACATCCCCGCCGCCTTTATTGGCAATTACTGCTGAAGGTCACACATCAGCAGCGGGCCTAAATTCCAGGAAAAAAACCCCTTCTTATGTAACTGCTGCCTGAATGTTGGCAGGTGCCCAGCGGAACAGCTCACTGCAATGTGGCTGGGAGGGGAGAGAGGAATAAAAAAAAAAAAAAGGAAAAAAGCAAAGTAGGCCATCTCGCAGCGCGATCGGCATCCTGCGCGTGCCACCTGCAGGTCAGCACCAATGGGGCCCTGCCTGGCAGGCCATAAAAGATCCATGGTTTCTCCGGGACGGGTGTGTTTTAGTACCCAGGGCTCGCACTGCAGGTGGAAACTGGGCCACGGTGTCCCCAGACGCCAGCCCGGGCCGGGGAGGATGGACAGGAATGTCCTTCCCAGGCCGCGCTGGGCTGGCCTGGAGCACAGGGAGCCCACGGTGCAGCTCAGCCCCAGCGCGCCACTCCAGGAAATCTGCATTTGCATCACGCCTGCACCTTCCAGTGGGACTCAATTAACAGCAAATTAAGCTGTTGTGTCTAATTACAAGCAGGGTTTAGCTCTCGCTGTTGTGTGAAGATTCACACTCGGTGGCACTGAGGAAGAATTTACCTCTGCCCCGAGACAGCAGCACAGGCAGCAGCTCCATCAGGAACAGGATTAGAGCAGTGCCAGCCCAGGCAGGAGGCCATGGACACAGACTCAGCCCAAGGGCTTCTAAGGACAATGCCCTGCCTTGGGG
Organism: Daphoenositta chrysoptera; assembly: GCA_013397915.1. NCBI lineage: Eukaryota > Metazoa > Chordata > Aves > Passeriformes > Daphoenositta > Daphoenositta chrysoptera. Next base: position 117,695 of record VZRO01002602.1, read on the forward strand.
TTTTGGCTTTATCACCTGAGACACCTGCACAGAGCAATGTCAAACACACCCTGCTGAGCTCTTCAGCTCCAGTCAGAGCCGCAGCTCCCGATCCCACCCGTGCTCCAGGAGAGGCAGAGAGTGGCCAAGGCCGAGCTCCGAGCGCACAACCCCCCGAGCCCGGCACAGAACCAGCACAGCCCTGCTGCAGGTGTGGTGTGGCACAGTTTGCAGCTCCCCACGGTCCTGGTTTTCTATCAACGCTGCACTGCTTCTCCTTGGAAAACTGCAGCTCCTCCCTGTCCCTCCTTTCCAACACAGAGGGAATCACAGATAAACCCTCACTAGAAAGTGTGCGAGTCAGGACAGCAGCACCAGCCCTGCTGTTCCCTTCCACTTCTCCAGCACCCCAAGCCCCCCAGCTCAGCCCAGTATTGCCCGGGGCTGGTGCCAACCCCACACTCAGGGGATTTCCTGCCATTTCAGCATTATTCCCCCACTTCCAAAGGACACTCCCTTCTTCACTCACAAAAACGTTAAAAAGGGTCTATCATGACTTTCTATCATGACTTTCACTAACAAACACATGGATCTCCTGGCATTTTTAATATCCTTTACTTTTTGGACCCACTGCTCGCTGGGATTACCTTGCAGGACACAAGATAACTCAGCCTGCATAAAAAACCACCATGAAATCATGCCATAAACAGTTACTTCAGTGGAGTTTGCCCTGAGGGAATCAGGACCATTTCAGCTGATCAAAACAATTAAATTGTGCTTCGTTTTGACAGAAAAACAAGTTAATAATTCTACTAATTATGGAGATTTTTGTATTCTTTGCCCTAAATGTTTACAGTTTCCAGGGTTGACAAGGGGAAAATAAGAAAAACAGAAAACCCCAGGATTTCTGAGACTTGCCAATGGTTCCAACTGCATCTGAATCCCTTTCCCCACGCAGCCAGTGCTCAGTGCTGATGGTTATACACACACCTGCTCCTTCCATGCACTTGCTCCATCAAGGAGCAATAAAATTCCTCCTTTGCAGCCTCCAGACCAAATCCTAAATTGCTCTGCACGCTCTGGCTGATTTACTGCAGGCAAAGACAGCACATCACAGCCAGAAACCAAAGGGGAAAGAGTTTCACATTATGACTTAATTTGCAATTAAACAATTCAACTTTCTCTCTGAAGTTTCTCCAAGGTAAAATTATATATATACACACGTGCTATTCTGGGAAGCTGCAGCAGCACATCATCCAAAGGACCTGGCCTGATGGAAACATTTCTGTGCTACAGGTTAACTTTGGGAAACCAGAGCAGGCTGCTGGTGTGTATGCCCCAGGTAAGAGGGGAAAAAAATCTGTGTTTATTAACAAAACCCCCAGAGAAACAGACAGCAGAGCACCTCTGTAATGCCAGAAGTATGTGTGAAGCTTGGAGACACACCTGAGACCTCACCCCAGGACAGCTCAGAGGTGATGGCAGGGCAGGAAATGAACTTGTGCAACAAGAAATTTGTCTTTCAGGTCAAAATCAGACTCTGGGCTGAAACTAGTGATGGGAAACCCATTTCTTAGGGAAGGGACCTTCAGCTCCAGCCCTAAAAGCCCTCCTGAATGAAAATACCTTCCTGGCCAAGCCTGGGTGATGTGCACAGTATTTGTCTACTTTAGTGACAAATAGTTTGGCTTTCAAATCCATTTCCACAGGCAAGGTCCCCAAATATTTCATTTTCAGAATGAAGTTTACCCAGTGAATTCAGGTGATTAACATCAAACTTAACAAGCCACACCATAAATGGCTTTCTGTAGCTTTCATTACCTACTCCACTAAATAAAGGTCAGAAATGCTTTAGACATTTTAAGTGGTTGAGCTTTGTTCCAAACAAAAGGCTGGCTTGGGAGAGAACACAGGAAACAAAGCACTGAGAGGAAAATATTTCTTTTTTCCGTGGTATTTCAGTAAAATAAGGTGCCAGTCAATCACTTTCTCAGTATTATACATTTATGCAAATTCCACGCCCACACCAGGGTTTTTTTGAGCTGATGAGGAAGTTGCACAGCAGAGGCAGCTCAGCTCAGCTCCCTCCGCCCTGCGCTGCTGCCCCGACCAGACACTCGGCTTGTCAGAGTCCTTGGAAAGCTTCACTTCAGTTAAACTCCAACTTTTCCCCCAGACAGGGCTTTTCTGCCTGTGCCAGCACGGACACAGCGCAGAGCCAGCCCCGGGGTGATGCAGGAAGCTTTTCACCCAGCAAGAGCTTCCCAAGGCACCAATTCCACGGGGTTCCACACCACCCACCCCACTCCTGACGTGGCTTCACACCCAGACCCGACTGAGAGGCACAGGAAGGGCACTGGGACGCTCTCACGAGCTGTAGGACTGGCACCTTTTTGGGAAAAGCAGCAGCACGATTTCTGCACAAGGACCTGGCCCTCCCTGGTCCCACCTGCACCACCTTCTTCTGCACAGCCACCACTGAACCCCACTATTTAGTGTTCCAAATAAAGAGAAATAACCTCTTGACATAAGACACAGGAATGGTGGCCAAGTGCTAAATGCTGACTGCTTGGAGCAGTTCATCCTCCAGATCTGATCCTAAACTTCACGGGATCTACCACGGCACCAGCTGATTGCAGACTACCAAAAATGATAAGTCCATTTGGATTAATATTCCAAGTAATGACACATGGAATTAGTTATGTTAACTATTCCCAGGATAGACACACAGCAGACTGAAAACTCCACTAATTCACTGACACAGGCACACAAATCAGAACGCTCAGTGCTGCAGAGACAGGACAGATCACAGGGCTACTGGTAAAACAAACACCATAGAAACAACACTGGAGAAAAGAAATAAAATTAAAACCTCAGCATTATCCAATTCAATGGTAATCTGCTGGGAAAGAAAGAAGGGGAAGAATTGAAAGCAAGGATTAGTAAGAGAAATGACAGATAAATTTAATGTTAGGATCTTATAAATCATTTAACACTTTAATGCTGCAATCCAACATTATTTCTGCAGTGGGCACAAGGAACATCTGCCAGTGCCGGGTTAGGGAACAGACACTGCTGGGAATGCTGTGCCAGGGAGCTTGGGAGGCAGGATGTGCCCTGGCTTTGTTCCTGTGCCAATGACAAACCACGTGGGCTGGCTGACCCGGAGCCAAGGACTTCACCCTTGGGCACGGGAGTGTCACGAGCTGTGAGCAGCAGTGCAGGGGCTGCATTTCCACTCTGGGAGGAAAAATGGAGCTTTCCCATCCAAGCCCTGCAGAGCTGAGGCGAGTCAGCTGGTAGGCACCCGGAGAGACGTGCATGAATGACATGTTTCAGCACAGTGAAAAACTTGGGTCTAGCCTACACTGTCAATGTAGTGCAGTTTTGTGCCTATTAAATACTCCACAGTATGCTCCGCGTCACTGAGCCATCCTGAGCGCGTGCCAAGCGAGGAATCTTTAGCAATATGTAAAAATTTGAGCCTTCCCACAGGCTTCTGTACATCTGTGCTCTCCCCACGGGTTCTGCTCACTGCTGAGGAGCCCCAGCTGCAGGACCCAGGCCCTGGGGGACAGGAGCACACCCCGTGTCCTCCTGCACTGCCCACCTTCACCAGGGCCAGGGGGTGAGGGGTTCTGTGGGCTGGGAGATCCAGCAGGAGAGGAGGAGCCCACCCTTGTGTAATGCAGGCTGTTCCAGCGAGCTCCACACGGTGCTGCAGTGGAATCCCAGGCGCTGCCAGAACTGCCCCAGCGCCCTGCACACGGGCGTGGAGGGACTGCTGAGAGCCCTGCACAGGGACAGGGACAGCTCTGCACTGGCAGGGGTTTAAATGGGTTGGCAGGAAGAAATGCTTCCCTGTGAAGGTGGGGAGGCCCTGGCACAGGTTGCCCAGAGAGAGAAGCCGTGACTGCCCCATCCCTGGAAGGGTTCAAGGCCAGGCTGGAGCACCTTGGGCTATGGGAGGTGTCCCTGCCCATGGCAGGAATGGAACTGGGTCATCTTTAAGGTCCCTTCCAAGCCAAGCCATTCCACGGTTCTGTGCTTGTGAGGTCAATAAGCTGCTCACCAGGGGAAGTTTTGCCACCTCGATGTATGGAACCCACCTCTATGTAGGGACTCCAGGACTTACAGTGGGGTTTTTACAATATAAGAGGGTTTTTAACTTCTTTTTTTTGTTACACTACAGGATGATTTTAAAAACAAAAGGTGCTGCCTTTTAGGTGGCGACTAAATTCAGTTCTCTGAGTCACAAGGGAGAATAAATCCGACTGCACTGCTCACAGCCAGACAGTAAAAGCTGTTCTACTACTACTCACAGTCTATCTGTGAGCAATCAGCTGCTTCTTCCGACTCGGAAATCACTTCACAGGCAGGCATATCCTGGCTCCTTATGTAACTGAGCTACTGCTTCAGAAATTAATGCTTCTGCCACACGTTGAAGATTTTTTAGCATCTTGTGGGGTTCTGCATGGTCTGAATGGTGCAAGGTATGTTAACTGCAGCTTCTAGAAATAGCGCTTCATCCAAGTTAGCTGAATAAAGTGTAAGAAACTCCTAGAAATTAATTTCCATGTTGGAAAATCTCTCAGTGGCAGACGGCATATAAGGAAAACCCTCAAAGCTTTGATTTGGGTCTCACTGGTGTATAGTATACACAGTATGCATCACCCACTGCTTTCATTGCTGAAGGTGACCTTGGACAGTGGCTCCTGGCTGTTTTAACAGGAGAGGACACACTGATCTGCTAAAGAACTGTAAAATGTGATCTGTGGTTACCCTGAGTCTGTTAGACCCCCAGTGCTGAACATCGGGGAATACCAGCACTCACTAGAGGATCACCAATCCCATTTCCAGGAGCAAACTGGCTTCTGCAGGCCACAGCCAGCCCCTGCCAGGTGAGATGTGCCAGTGAAGGGACCTTGAGGAGAGGACACAAGGTGATGCCCCAGCACAGGATTTGGCCACTTGAGCAGAAAAGGACGATGTGCTCCAAGCTGCAGCTGTGCCCTTCCCTACCAGCCTGCTCCCTCCTCATCCCACAGGGATGTGCTGCTTTCCTGCAGCTGTCTAGGGAGTTCCCTCAAGCCAGTGAACTTACTCAGAAACCCTGCTGCTGCACAGTGAGAACGTCCCCAGGCAGGAGCAGAGCAGCAGCCGGAGCTGGGCTGTGCCTGGCAGCACGTGGGAAGAGCCTTCCTGGCAGGGCAGGGAGCACACCCCTGGCCATCCCTACCCTTCGGGCATTTTCCTGGGAGTCTCCTGCTCCCTGGCACTGCCTGAGCTCCCTGGGTGTGCTGGGAGCAGCCCACACCTGCACGTGCACACCCACATGTGCCAGGCTCCCGCTGCTCCCTCTGCAGAGCCCTGGGCACCACGTCCTGCTCCTGCCTCCTGGTGACATTCCCAGCTGGCCAGGATGCTCCAGGTTCCTCTGCCTGTGGAGCATCTCCCTCCCTCCAGCTGCTACCACCCATCACTGCTGTTATGAAATGCTGAAGTTTTTGCCGTTTTTGCTGTGAACTGAGCACGAGGCAAGAGCTCCAAACCCAGCTGTGGGGGAGAACTGGAGTGAGACAGCACCTGCCCCTGGGCACAGCCTCCCCGTGGGGAGAGAGCCCTGCCACACCACAGCTTCCCCCAGTCCCCACTCCCAGCTGCTCCCCAACACCTTCACTGGAGGGGGTGTTCCTCTGTACCCACTGGGTGGCATGGGAAGAACCTCAGCTGATTAGAATTCCAGGAGAATCTCCAAATCCCAGACTCAGCTGACTGTAGCCACTTCTAGAAACACAAACATATGGGTGCACACACACTCTCCTGATGTAAATAAAGAACAGGTCTGTACCTACAGAAACATATTCTTCTCAACCAGAGTTGTGTGTAGGAAAGGGAAAGAAGAAACATGGGTGGGTGTACAGAGAGTTGCCATCTATAAATCACAACAAGATTACTCAGTTGTACACAAATTCAAATTAACTACAAAATACCCTCTTGTTGCGAGATTACATGACCTAGAGTCACCTAGACCCAGGAAGCAGATAGAGGTCATAGCCTTCATAAAAAGGTAACAAAAATGGTATTTTAGAGTGCCAGCAACTGCAGGGATTAGACTTAAACTTGCCAGTCTCAAGCAGAAAAGCAACAGAAACAAGCTTAACTTCAAATATGACTTGAAAGGTATTAGTTGACTAAAAATGTTTTGTTCCTGCTCCAGCCGAGAAGTGCTTACACATAAAAAATAGCTTGAAAGAGCAGGAGTTTTATTTTCCTTTACTGAATAAAGGCAGTGTTTAACAGAATGATGGACTGTACCTTACCTTTTCTCCATAGCCTCTATCTTTGGTCATCATTTCCCTGAGCGTCTGTAATACCTTAATGCACAGTTTCTCCTCATTCTCCTCCAGTAGCTGTTTTGTGTGCTTAATTAACCTGAAAAAAGCCATCAATCAGGTTAGTGCAAATATTCTAAAAATGGGGCAAGATATATGTGGTTATCTTAATTGGTTTATGCTGCAAACAAGGTTTATCATCACACTGTTACACAACTATTTTGGAGCGTTCTCTCCAGAGCAACACCTGACAGCTACCAGGGGAAACTATGGAGGAACCTGCAGGAAAAGAGCCAAAAAATCCCTCTGACTGCAGGCAGCAAGGAATCAGTGGGATCCAGCACCTGATGGTCCTCCAGAGCAACCACTGAACAGTAAGAAATGTACTCCACTTGGTTAAGAACCAGACTGAGAGCCCTGGATGGTGCAATCTGAAGTCCATCCCACCCAGAACTTGGGACTCACTCAGTGCCCAGCGTCCACACCCTCTGTACAGAGCCCACCCCTCCAGGAGGTGATGGGAGAAGCTAGATCTGCTCTGGAATGCCCTCTGAATGACCTTGTAATCTTTCCTCTTCCTCCTCTCTAACTGTGGTGATGCCCACAACAACAACTGATCCTGATGTGTTCACCCAGCACCTCACAAACATGGCTGGGGTGAAGGCAGGTATCACTAACTGGATCAGCTCAAAATTTAACTCATTTATACACCTGCTCAGGACATTTGTATCCTGCAGCAAACAGATTTTTAAGCACTAGCTGTGACAACGTATCAACCAGTCTTTCCTCACTTCCACAAGCAGTTTTTTTTTCCCCCATTAAGTAGAAGTTGCCTTGACCATATCACAAAATACTAATTTTTACATGTATTTCAGAGGATATCAGGTATTTACCAAGCTGGGCAAGAGGGCTCCACTCCACAGGGCATGGGAAGATTGGGAAAAAGCAAAACAAGCCAGACTTCCAAGACAACTTACTTGCAAATGAAACCTCCGCTTTCACATTTCCTCCTGGCATCCGTGTTCTCTGGGAAGAGCAGCTCAGGCCTGTGGAGCACATCCACCAGCACTGACAGCTCTGCCTGGACCAGAGGGCGCAGGCGATCCTCCAGGGCTGACACTATGTCCTAGGGAACAACCACAGCCGGGTTTGAACTAACATTAACACCACACACATCTACTGGTGAATTTATTTTACAAACGGTGGATGAGGGACAGGACAACCAGGCCTGTCCAGCCTGAATAAGTTAAAAGACCTTGGGGTTTGGTTTGCAGCATTCACGCCGGGCAAGGACTTCCCATGCCAGATGGAGAAGTGCAAAGACTTTCATTGTGCAGCTAAGATTACCCAAATACCAGTGCACAAACAGGATAGAACCTCATATAAACAGGGAGATCAAATCCTAGGATTTCACCCAGTCACCTGGAGTATTCCCTAGATATCACCTATTATGGGGAGGTGTAAATAATCCCATATAAGGCCACTGACCACAATCTTCCCGGGCCATTGCTCAAGAAGGTCACTGACCCATGGTCCTCTTTTCCAGCCCATCTCAGGTGCCCTGGAAGTGTTTCCATGGTTACCCCCGGGCCTGGGGAAGATGCTTCTGTAGGCCTTCAGGCCTGCTCTGCTATAACACCCATGGTGGGACCCGGCATTGGTGAGGTGAGCTGTGGGAGCTGTGCAGTCACCTGCAGCCTCTCGATGATGTTCCTGTAGTCCCGGGAGGCGGCCAGCACCGAGTCCCTGCGGGCGGCGTTCCTCGCCGTCATCCGCCAGTTCATGGCCGTCTTCTGCACGATGTTGTGGGATTTCAGGAACAGGTTGTTCACCTGGCTGTCCAAGTCCACGGGAATTGCAATCGCTCGGCTTTTTGCTGCAACAAGCAGAATCAGTGGGAACTGAGACCTCGAGCCCGTGAACCAACACAAAAACAGGACAAACATCCATGCAATTCCTTCTGCCAACTCCTTCCTTTTACAAGCTCTCCTTGACAGGACAAGAGGAAACAGCCTCAAGTAGCACCAGGAAAGGTTTAGATTAGACATGGGGAAATTAGGACGTTTTGAATTTTATTTTTTTTTCACAGAAAGGGTTGTAAAGCATTAGAAGGGGCGGTCCAAAATCATTGTTATGCAACACCTGAGGACATGGTTAACTGGTGACCACAGTGGTGGTGCTGGGCTGACAGTTGGACTTGACAACCTTAAGAGGTCTTTTCCAGCCTTAACCATTCCATGGCTCTCTGAGTGCATTTTAAACAGGGCAGTGCTCAGTCCCCATGCAGGGTCAGGCCTGGGCAGGATTATGTTTAGAGGCTTCCACACCTCAGAGCTGTCACTGTTTTCAAAGTGTGGGAGTAGGAATCTGTCCCTGAACACATACCCCCAACAACTCGTGCTGGCACACGTGGGCACACAAAAACAGAACTTGACCCCATATACAGTACGAGCTACTCTTGTGGACACTGAAAGTGGAGCAAATTTATGGGCAGGAGTGGCACTCCCAGTTGCACCAGGGGAGGGTCAGGTTGGACATCAGGAGGAATTTCTTCATGGAAAGGGTGGTAAGGCACTGGAACTGCCCAGGGAGGTTTGGAGTCCCCATCCCTGGAGGTGTCCAAGGAAGGTCTGGATGTGGTACTCTGGGCTGGGGACAAAGTGAGGATTGGGCACAGCTTGGACTTGATGATCCTGGAGGGTTTTTCCAACCTCAATGCTTCCATGAAAAATATCTCCCTGCTGCAGATCACTAGGACTGCAGGGAGTTTTGAGGTTAGACAGAGAAAGCATTTCAGGTGACAGAGACAACAGCCACTGCTCAGCCACAATGATCCACCAGCACAGCCCTGCCTTTGTTCTGAGCCCGGATTATGAGTTATGCCCAAGTGGCACCTGCAGGACACAAAGTGCAGTGTCCCTGTGGCAGGATGAGAGGCAGCTCTCCCAGCCCGCTCCTTACCGACGTCGGAGAGCACCCGGATGCAGCTCTCCACGGAGGCCTTCTGGCTGGGCAGGAGCCAGGTGCAGTGGTACACCCTGAACACCCCCTGCAGCAGCTGCACGAACACGGGCTGCCGGGTCTGCAACGCAAGCACAGCACAGTCACAGCCCTGGCCCCGCTCTCCCCGGGCCCAGCTCAGCTGCACTCTCCAGTCACCTCTGACTGCTCTGCAGCGCCTGCTCGGCCGGGGTGGCCGAGGTGTCTACCACAGGATCAGCAACTGGGTGGGAAGGGTGGGAACCAGTGCTGGAAGGGAAGCATGAAACAGGAGCTTCTGCAGCAGAAAACCCGGTAACTGAGGCTTGACCAAGCCAAGGAAATAAGCAGCCACCTTCATCTGTTTAATCGGAGCTATCAGCAACCCTGGCACACAGATTCCTCTTCTAGTGTTGACCAGCAGCTGACTCAAGAGGCCACAGGTAAATGGGGCTTGGCTGTGGGACAGCACAGCTCCAGAGTTGAAAACTCATCATTCCAAGCATTATTAGCTGGTATCCAATTCACTGAGAAACCAGCTGTGTGCTATTTGGAACACAGGCAGTGGCTGGTGGCAAACACTGCAGCTCCTGCAGATCAGCCAAAATCGAGGTGTGGTTTTCACCCCTGAGTTTCACAAGGTGATCTTCCCCTACAGACAGGTGAGCTGCTCCAACACACCCATGCCCACGAGCTCTGTTCCTCCACCTTTGCAGCTACCCAACCACAGTGACCAAAACTCCATTTGGTTTTTACAGGGATTACTTAGTAGAACAATGTATTTTACCTGCAAAGGAAAGACTATTTTAAATATTTCAAACTGAGAGGGGAACACCCCGTGTGCCTGTGCCCACTAGGTATGGAATGCTTCTATCAGCTAAGGGAACTACACCACAGTGCAAACACCACAGGACTTAGGAACCAGGGAAAAAATACCTCATTTATTCTGGCCAACAGTATAGCCTGTTTGCAAGAAAAAAGTGGAGTTAGAGTAAAAAGCCAAATCTATTAGCTAATTAAATCTATTATATCAATTAAATCAAACACCATTATAAAATGTAGAAGAGGAGAACCAAAATGTAAGCCCCCAGAATTGCCAGGAGGCAAATACCCATTATCCTTTCTGGAAATAAGCCAAACACCAAAAACCATGGCAAACAGCAGCATTCACCCAGGGCCCTGAAAATACCTGCATGTTTGGATTTAAACCACCCACATATTTCCTTTCAGCTCATGTCTAAAGATTTTTTTTTGGTCTTAAAAAGTCTTTAAGATGTTTCATTTGCTTAAACAAGGTCAATAAATCAAATAGGAAATTTACTCCATGTCCCTTGTGTCTCCAGCTGCACTTGGGCAGGGAAGCCCTGGGCAGCAGCAGCCTTGGGAGGCAAACAGGCTGAACAACATTTGGTAAAGAGGAGCTGTGGGCAGCTGTCCTTTGCCAAGAGATTTGTGTTCTCCTGATTTTATATGATTTGAACCACATGATGGATGGACAAGGTGTTCCCTGAACCAGCAAGGCTGGGCCTGACTCAGGGCAGGAGCAATTCCAGTCAAACAAGCCCTGACATGAAGGAGCAGGAGGCAAGAGGAGGCTGGCAGGGGAAGGGATGGGATGGGAAGGTGCAGCAGGAAGGGCAGGGAGGGACTGAACCCAGAGCAGAGTGGCCACATCCCTCACCTACAGACATCAGCCCACCTGCAGCACCTCAGGGGAGAGGAAATCCCACCTGGAGCAGGGATGGACACCAGGCAGGGGGTCCCACAGGCTGTGCTCCTCAGGGGGAGAATCCCCGAGTATAGACAGGAGTATTGACAGGCAGGAAAAGGGAGAGAAACTGCGTTTAACTTGGAGATGTAGAGGAAAGATGAATCTAGGACAAGGCAGATCTATCAACTGAGATGGGAAAAGAGGTGAACCAAGTGACTTCATCCTGCTAGACAGAGGGGGAGATTGAGAAACTAAAGAAAAACTGCTGATATAACATTAACAGATGGCTAAAATAGGATGGCAAGATGTGTGTTCAAATGCTGCATCTCAGAGCTGAGAGCAGAGCAGCCCAGGTACACGGCACAGAGGGAAGGGCAGAGCCCAGGGACAAGGCCACAATCTCCCTTTCTCCTCTCTTTGATGAGCACAGGAGGTGATGGGCAATAGCAACTGAAGTCACCCGAGGAGAAAATCAGCTGCTGCACTGCTCAGACTCATGTCAGAGACATGGCAGGGGGCAGGACTGGATGGGCTTTGAGACCTGGAGACTGCACTGCAAACATCTGCCTTTGGCACTACCCGGTTGCATCGAGTTTCAACAAGTGCCCCTCTGAGCCTCCTGCCAGAGCTGCCAGACACCTGCCCACTCCACCCACACCCTCCCAGGAAGCCATTTATGAGCAAAGAACAGTGTTATCTCTGTGCAAATATGAATATTAGGGCACATCCTGACACTGCTGCCCTGCTGTACAAATCTCTGCCTTCTCCCCTTCACAAGTGTTCCAAGCTCCTCCTTCACATTTCCCAAACTTCTGAACAAGGCAAAAAACTGCTCAGTGAGACACAAGAGCTTCTGGATTTTTGTTCTGAATATTTTTTTTAAGGGAAATTAGAATTTTTCTATAAAATATGCTTTCTTTAATCAATAGCCCTTGCTCCCTCTGTGATGCCCGTGGCAGCGGGTTGGATGAGATTTTAAGGTCTCTTCCAACCCACACCATTCTGGGATTCTATGACACACAAGAGCTCTCTACAAGAGACCTTGGTGGTAGCACAGTTGAGTCCACTGATGAATTAACGTGACACTTGAGCTGTACTAGGAGAACATTTGTACTGTGATCCACAAATCTTTCCATTTCTACAGCAAAAAGACCAGTCTGGTCACCAAGAACAGCAACGTATTTGCTCCCCAATTACAACATGAGTTTCTTTGGCACTGGTAAATGGCACCGAAGTGGAATGAACACAGCTGCCTGGCAGTGTTTTCCCTGTGTGTCTGTGCATGTCCCACCTGCAGGGTGGTGCTCTGGTCAGAGAAGGGGGAGCTGAAGAAGGTGGTGACGATGCTCATGACGATCTCGGTCACGTACTTCTCCAGGATGGAGTCCGCGTGCTTCCTGTCGCTGGTGTTGTTGCAGGCCTGCAGCACAAAGCAGAGCAGGGTCAGGAGCAGCTCACCGAGGCAGCTGAGGCTGGAACTCCTCATTTCACACCATCCTGGTCCCAGCAATTCAATGGGATGGCACTGGGGCTCTGCATTTCCAGCACACGCCAGAGCAAAGCCAGCGCTGTTCCTGGTTTGATGCGCTGGCACAGAGCACGGCCAGGGGGAGGGAAAAAACCACAGTGTCTTGGAGGAAAGCAAGAGGAGGATAGGGAGGACTGAGGTGTAATGCTTTCGTATGGGGAAATACTTGGAATCCCAGGCAAAAAGCCATATGGCCAAAAAAACGGCAAGCCTGGAAAACAATCTGTCCTGACCTGCCAAAAAACGCTGAGTGCTGCTCAGGAAGGAGCTCAGTGATGCTGGCCAGAATAAGCAGGCCAGGTGGCAGGGCAGAAGAGGCACTGGACAAAGGAGCAGGGTGTGGAGCTTCACTGAGCTTCGGTTTGGGCTTTTTTTTCTTTTAAAAAGGAAAATATTGATGTGTTCCATGGAATATGACTAATGAAATCCACAGGCATAAGGAAAAGAAGGCACATATTTGCAGGAACAGAGTATTCAGGGTACTTATTGCCTTGATGCACTGGGATGTCTCATCCTTACTGCTCTGGATTAAAGAGGTTTTTAAGCTTTCTGAATTCAGTTCCTTGATGCAGATACATTACCCGACAGATGTCAACCAGGAAGTTCTCAAACAGCTTCCACATGTGATTACTGGTGTAAATCTCTTTCATTTCTACTTCTGTGTCCACATAGCAGTGATTCAAGAAGTTGATGTATGCTATTTTGACCTAACAGTGGAAAAAATAATTAATAAAGAATAAAAACTTGAATGGTGGCATGAATGAATATAATGTCACATTAAAACTGCTACATAAATCATTTGGAATTCTACTTCTTCCTTTTACTTAAACACTGGTGAAATTTAATGCCATGAATAGCAAGACACCATCCAATAAAAAACCACCAGGATTACTGCAGACAAAACGTCAGCATAATAATAATTTCCAGTTCTGCAGAACCATCTGTTCAAGGTTAGCAGCACATCCATAAACCTCTCTGCCTCAAGAACCCTATAAAATAACCAAGCACAGCATCACATTCCCACTTTCAGGGTAAGAAGTATAAAAGGATTTAACTTTGACTGCCCAGGTTGACGGGGGTGCCAGCAGCAGCAGCAGGGAAGGACTCCAGTTTCCCAGCTCACTGCCCACCTGCATCAAGCCCCTTGCCAGGCCAGACTCAGCAATATCAACCCTCTCTCACTCAAACCCAGCACCTTTCAAACACAAACAGCACAGTTCTCCTGTAAGCCTCACCTCAGGAATGCAATCCTCGTGGGTCACCACCCTAACAATGTCATCCAGAGGGAGGAGGGAGTTGCATTTGATTTCTGTGTAGACGTTTTTGCCCTCTGTGCAGACGGCCAGCAGCTCCACCAAGTGGATGTGGTACATCAGGGGGCTGTTCTCGTCCATCCGGTCCCTCTCCGACCTCATCATCTGCACCAGGGTCTGGAAGGAGGCTCTGTCATTGTAGAACACCAGCACATCTTCCCCTGCATTCACCAGCTACGGGCAAGGAGGACATTCCATCAGCAGAGCAAAGCCTGGGATCCCCCCACAGCACCCCCTCCTCGGGGGCTGTCCCTCTGCACAGCCCCACTGCTGCTCCTCAGGGCAGCTGGGCACTGCTCCTGGGCTGCCCTCGGGGACACGGGGCTCCAGGAGGAGGACATTTCCTCCTGGGCAATTAACTGACCACTGCTGAACTGCTGGAGAAGTTCAAGGCCAGTCCAGCTGCCTGCTTAGCCAGAAGCTGTGTCAAGAAGTCTGTGACTTTCCACTGTGCCTTTCCATTTCACGTCTGTCACCTCGGGTGACTTTCTAACGTGGATGTGGCCAGCCCTTGCTGGTGGAGAGCTGCCCAGGGCACAGAGGATGGGAGGACTGCAGGGCTCACTCCTTCCACCCTTCCCAACAAGCACCAGCCATTTTCCAAGGCCAGGGAGTGACATGTTAAGTCACACACTGAAGATTTCCATCAGCCTCACATTTGACACCTGGCTGGACACGACTTCAGAGCAGCTCAGAGCTCCTGGAACTCCAGGAAGGGAAGGAGATTGAGCAGACCAAGCCCTGCTCCAGGCTGGGCACTGCTGAGCAGGCAGCTGGAGAGATCCAGGGCTCTCCTCCCACAGGGTTTGGGAAAACCAGCAGGATAAAATGCAGAAGAAAAGCCCCAGGGCAGCTGCTGACCCCAGGGAAGCCCCTTGCTGAGCATCTCACACTTGACTGTGTGTTGAGAAGCTCATGGAACTGTTTTTGAGCTGAACAACAAAATAAGGAAGATTTTCAATCCATCTATCAGGATTGGTGCTCAAAAGCCAGATTTGACAAATCTGATCCTGGGGCTCCCCCTGCTGAAGAGGCCAATACATCCCATCAGATGTGCAAATCTGCCAAACAGATCCCATCCAATATCCCACTTAAAGGCATTCATTTACTCTTCTTGCCTCTCCCTTTTATCCTGACACCCCAATTTCCCATTACCCACACATCTAAAGCCAACCCTCATCTTTTCCCTCTTCAGCACTTAACAGCTGAGTAAGTCCATCTTGCTAAGACTATTTCCAAGGGCTTGTAGAGACAGAACAAGGGGGAATGGCTTCAAATTGAGAGGAGGTTTAGGTAGCAGGAAAAATATGGGTGGTGAGGGCCTGGCACAGGGTGCCCAGAGCAGCTGTGGCTGCCCCTGGATCCCTGGAAGGGTCCAAGGCCAGGCTGGATGGGGCTGGGAGCACCCTGGGACAGTGGAAGGTGATTCTATGGTGGTTCTGTGATTTCATAAAACTTCCCATCAAAATGCTATCATGGTGAAATTCTCCTTCTGTTTTAGTGATCTTGACATTAAACTACTTCTTTTCAAGCCAATTTTGCTAGAGAAAGGCCCCCTTGCTTCATAACCCCACCTACACGCTGCTGTGTACAGGCCTGGGAAGTAACTCCTGCCATTAATAACCAACCCCTTGTTACACCTGTGAGTCAAGAGCTCAGAGAGCTTTTGGTCACAAAAAGCCTGAGCTTCCTGGGAGCTGCAATGCTCTTTTTGCTCGGTGAGAGCTGTCAGCTTCTTGGCAGTCCCCGAAGCGAGAGGATCAATTTGTCATGTTCACCAACTGCTATGTGCAAACTTCTGTTCAGACCCTGCAAATCTCTGCAGCTCTCACCTCAGCCATTACCATATCTTGGCATTTCTTAATGAATTTCCCCTCTGCCTTGACGATGGTCTGCAGGAACTTGATGTACTGAACGTTCCTGCCGTGCGTCTCGATGCAGTGGACGAAGTGCTGCACCACGCGCTCGTTGATCTCGCTGCAGAGCTGGAAGTTGTTCATGAAAATGTGCTGCATTGTCACTGCTTCCAGGATCTGATGGAGGGGATGAAAGGCAGGAAAAAATCAGAAAATCAACAACCTACCACATCCCCACTGAGGTCAGGGTAAAGCCAACACTCCTGCAGGCGCAGGGCTGAAGGCAACTTTGCTGAGGACCTCAGCTTTCAACACCACTGCTCCTATCTCAGCCTATTTTTCACTCCACTTCAGCCTCTTGAACTTTCTACACTGAAACAGCCCTAAACAAACATCTTGCCAACTTTTGGGGCTTTAGAAAGAAAACAAAGTGTGACCTCTTCAACCAGTCTTGCAACAGAACAGCCCCAGAGGCACCACCAAGGACAATCCCTTCTCTTGCTAGAACAAAAAATAAATCATGGCCTGAGGTTATTCTTACCCCTGGGTTAAGGAACAGGTTTATGTGCTTGTGCAGCAAGGCCTGGTTCTGTTGGTTCCCAGCACAGAAGTTCTGCAGAAACTCGTGTGCAAGCTTCATTATCTCCTGCATCCTCGTGTCTTCGGCCTGGGATTGCACGACAAAGAAGAGGGGGTTAAAAGGAATCCACAGGTTCACGTTGAGGTGAGCACAGGATGAGCCACAGCTCCAGCAAGGGAACTGTCACGTCTCTCACACCCCGAAGGAAAACAAACCTCCACCCAGTTCACAGACGTTTGGGATGAGCTGGGCCAGCTCCACGCTTCCAAAGAGCGTCAAAAATAAAGCCCATAATAGAAATTACAGTAGTTTATTCTCTGAAAGTGCCTATTCCACAGCCAAGCCTGCCAGCAACGTGCTTTAGTCACTTCTACGCTTCTGAACATCCCAGCCTGCTGGCCAAACCACACATCAGCACCTCGGGCTCCCCAGGAAAGCTGCCATGTTCCACTGCTGCGCGCTGCGGCAGCCACGGACGGGGAGGCTCGTGGCAAGGCAGGGATGGAAAGTTGCTATTGCACCAGCTCAGCCCAATTTATGTTTACTGGAACCTCCACAGTCCTTGCAGCCTTCCAAGCACCGCTGAGGAACCGGTGCCCTTCCTCTGACGTCGGTGTGGATTCCCAACCCACTGACGGCAGAAGCTGCACTTTGGAAAATTACTGGTTTTATTTTTAAGGAATTTAATGTATTTCCACACTGCCTGTCCAATGCACATTCACATGCAGGGGACAGAAAGGTGACGAGAAGGTGCTGAAGGGTGTTTTTCTGGTGATTTTTTAGCAAAATATGAAGCAAGAAACCATGAGAATTAGCATTAATCAAAGCTACTGTGTGGAATTACTGGTTCTCAGAAACCCGTCGAGTTTGGAGCAGAGGACAGCAGAGTGACCAGGAAAATGTGAAAAGGTGCCTCACTCTGCACTGATGAGTACCTGTCACCTGTGACTAATGAGCAGCCAAGTGAGGACCTCGGGGTGTGCTGTGTCAGCACAACCTGGAGCTCTGCAGGCTCACCAGGCACAACCCAGGCCCAGTGGGCTCCAACCAGCCCAGCTGGCAAGTGTTGGCACTGAGATGGCCAGTTAGGAGCAGCAGAGCTCACCTGCAGAGCCAGCTGGTATTTATTCACCTCTAAGAGGGAGTTCAGGGCCCTACAGCTGGGGGGAGGGTCTGTATCCACTGCTGATGAATCCCCACGGGGCCAGGTCCCCTCCCTTCCCTCGGTGGTCCCAGGATGGTCACACAGCTGCCTCACAAGGAGGGGCTTGCTTCCACCAACACAGCTTCGCCTCAAGGCAGCACCTGCCACCCATGAAAAGCTCAGAGTTGACCCTTAATTCTAAGCTACAATGCATGAGTATTTCTCCAGGCAATAGTGCAGAGCTGTACATTCAAAGACTCCAAACAAACAGAGTTTGTCTGTGCTCCCCATTATTTCTGGGTGGGGGTATTTTATAGACTGTGAGGCTACATAAACCAGCCTCTGTGCGCCCAATGTACAGGGAGGAGGGTCAGGAGGATTCAGAGGAGGTAGGAAAAGCCTGTCAACATGACACAAAGCCCCACCTTCTCGTAGGGGATCTGCAGCAGCTCCAGCACCACGGCGTGAGCTCCCATGTTCCTCAGGAGTCGCTGCTGCTGCTTCCTGCTCTTCCTCACCGAGGCCCCTTCCTGCACGCAGAGCTTGCTGAGCCGCAGCAGGATCTGCAGGAGAGACTGGCCTTAGAGCCCCAGCCCTGGCTTTCCTTGCAGAGAACGCCAGGTCCCGGAGCAGCACCAGGGACCAACTCATGTGCACGGAGCAGAGCGGCTCCAGGCAGCACCTCGTGGCCCAGGCTCCATCCGTGGCATCTGACTAGGGCTGCTGGACTTGGATGATCCTTGTGGGTCCCTTCCACCTCAGGACACTCTACAGTTCTGAGATTCTACGCTCCTGCAGAACTCAGCCGTGTCAAGTGAACCCTCCACCACGCTCCACAGCAGAGCCACAGACACACCTCCAGCTCACACCACACCAGCACCACAGCATGTTCTTGATCTGCTATTTTCTGCATTAAAATTCAACAGCACAGTGGCTTTGAGTGCAAGGTACTCAGGACAGGGCAAATTAAATGGCTTCTCCCCTTGCTTACTGCCTTTGTAGTCCTTAACAATAAAAACATGGTGTTACCATTGAAACAGCAGCAAACGTCATGTTTCTCACTAATCCGTTCTTAAGGAAAATACACACATTGTGCTTATTCTAGCCTGGCTTCTCATTCAAGTTGGGATTTATTATTACTCAGCAAATAGTTTCCACAATGGCAGAGTGACTCAGACTTTCCTGGGTGCCTCCCTCTGACTGCAGCTCTCCAGAGCTCTGTTACTCATTTACACTTCCAGTGAACTATCAAGAAGCAAAGTTTTACCTCTTTTACTACCCGGTAGTTGTAGCTGCTAGTACTTTCAGGCTTTTGAGACTTGCTGTGACCTTCCTGAGGATAAAATCAGACAATTTATTAGTGGCTTATACTACTGTCTACATGAAGGCTAAAATTACCGTTCTAGGATAGCGCCCGCTCTCCTCCTGGGAAGGATTGTCATCCTCCAGCTCTCTGACAGCCTCAGAAAAATACATACAATTATCCTGTCAAGTCACATTGACCTCTAGAACACAAAATAAGGTGAGGGTGGGATGATTTCAGAGACAGCAACCTCCTGTCCTTTGCCTGTCACATTCTGTCTCTAATCAAGTCTCCCCTCAAAAAAACCCTTACTTTCTCTCCCTCTCTGTTGGTATTACACTGTCACTGCACAAATACCAAGAGATTCCTCACAGCAGTGTGTACAAGAAAAGCAACAATTAGATTACTTGTATTTACTTCCAACGATAAATGTTCCTAAAGCAGGGATTGCTTCTTGGATCCCCTCATCCAGTCTTTCCTGTTTGACTACAAAATAAACGGAAGCAAAAGATGCTCAAAGAGTTCTAAGCCAGATGTGCATGTTGGGGAAATCCTGTGTTATCAGGTACAGATAAAGCACAGTTCTCTGCTGTCCTTTAATCCAGTGCCATGACTCAAAGTGCATCACCTGAGCAGGTCACAGCTCTGCCCTTACCTTTCTTGAGGTACTTTTGCCTGCACAAATCCCATGCCATCGGTCAGTGCTGAAAGGACACAGCTGGGGAGCCACAGCAAACCCAAACCAGCCCTGTTAGACCCTACAGGTGACACCTCAGTGGCTGCTACTGGGCATCATCTCCTCTAATTCCTGCCTCAACCTGAAAGCAGCAGAGAGAACCTCACCTAGGCAGTGTGCTGGGAAGATGGGCCTTGTCACAGTTCTGAAAGCAGCTACACCCTCCAAATACCCACCCAAATTCCCACAAACACAGCCCAATTACCTCTTTCTTCTTGTGCTCGTTTTCACCTGGCACACTGTCCATGGCCTCATCAGGACCTTGGCCTTTGTACACCCAGAGCTCAGATTTCTCCACTATCGACCTCAGCTGGTCCAAATCTTGTTTGATCTGCTTGTAGTTGTCAACATCTTGGCTGGTAACGAGCAGTTGAACCTTACAGGGAGGCAAGACATTAAGTTGCACAGAAAGGGCTGGGTTCAGCTGCCATAAATACATTCAGATGAGGAAGAACTTTCTCCAAACACACACGTACCTGCTTGAAAGCCTGAAGGACTTCTTGTCTCTGGCTGAAGTGCCTGAAGAGCAGCTGCAGTGCCCCAGACACCAGGGGAGGGTAATCATGCATTGTTAAATGCAGCAGAACCCGGAGGAAAGTCCTGCCCCCGTGATCATCCAAATCCAGAGGGGTGTTCTCCTCACTGGAAACACAGCAGGAGTTAACCAGCACGTTAGACTGAGTGTCCCAGCAGGTTCTGAGTCCACTTAGCAGTGGCAGAAAACCTTTTTTCCTACGTTTAAGTGAGGAGGGAGATTATACTGGGATTTTATCACAGCATCGAGCTGAGATGCACTAATCCTGCACCTTGGCTTTCACCCACACCATGGGGCCCTCCCCTAATGCTCCTTCTGGCTGAAGAACCTTGTCTGTGGTTTTTGAACCAAATGGACACACTTTGAGCTGCATCAAAGCCATTTTAGGAAAATGAAGCCTGAGTAACTGTGGCAGCTGTTTCCAAGCTTTTCCCAGTCCCCACCTCACTTTGAACTTGAGTCCCCACTCCTTGGGAGCCCTCCAGCATGGGGACTCCCCTCCATTAGCACCTGTGAAGAGATACTTTCCTTCCACCAAAGATCCCCTCAGCTTGTTCTTCAATATGTTCAAAGTCCAGGGCTCCTGAGAAAACAAACAAGACAAATACATGAGGTCAGAGGGGCATTAAAGACGTTTTTCCGGCCTAAAAACATTTCAAACGGCAAGTGGGGACCTGAAGCAACCATCCCATTAGCCCCTTGAAGATTCCAGAGTCTTCCCTAAGCCACACAACCTCATTCCTTGCAAAATAACCCACCTGGCACATTAGCTGGCATTTCCTGACTACTGCTTCCAGTGGGGGATTCAGACATCTGGGCATTGCTTTCATCAAATTCATGCTTAAATATACAAAGCAGGCAGGAGATCCTGTAGTCCAACCGCACGTTCAGAATAAACTGATGATACAGAAGTAGGAAAAATGTTGAAATAATTTGTGTATTTCCACCACATCTACAATTCACACACAAAGCAAAGCTACCAACGTGCAACATCAACTGAGTGGAGATGTGGATTTAACTTGGAAAAGTTACCCAAGGCTGGGGAGGCCCTGGCACAGGGCACCCAGAGAGGTTGAGGCTGTCCCTGCATTCCTGGCAGTGCCCAAGGCCAGGTTAGATGGGGCTTGGAGGACCCTGGGACAGTGGAAGGTGTCCCTGCCCATGGCAGGGGTGGCACTGGATAGGCTTTAAAGTCCTTTCCAACCCAAACCAGTCTGGGATTCCATCTTTCTAAGATAAGCAAATATTGCCTTAAGAATCCTCAGAATTCAGTAATATTTTCCAGGGATTTCAACGAGCGTGACACACACACATAATAAATACTTATGAGTAAAAAATTTTGGCAGGGTTTTGGTGCCTCATTACTGTGCGATGCTGGCATCCTCACCCCATCCCCGGGAAAGGAAAGCAGCACTCCCATCTCCATCCTGACACGTGCTGCTCTTCTCCCGGGGCGCTGGGACACAGGGGCAGGACACGAGCTGCCAGGAGCCAGGCTGTGCCACACGTTACCACCTCAGCTGGGCTGGACCAGCTGGTGCCAGAGGAATTGTCGGCCTAGCAGAGACCACCTTCTCCATGGTCTTCCTCTTGAGGAAGGAGCTACGATGCCAAGAACACTCTGCAGCTTTGGGGGAAAATGCTAAGTGCCAGTTTGAATAGCCCCTGTAACAGGGAATCCTGGCACACTGAAATATCCCCCTGCACATGCCAGGCCACGAGAGAAGCTCTGGCTTGAACTAAAATTAGCGATGGTGCAAGGAGGGAATGGAGCGTCCCCTGTGCTGCATCTGCTGCTGAGGGAAGGGCACGGCCTCCCACAGGGCACAGGGAAGAACACCACGGCTCTCCTGCTGCTCTCCTGCCTTCGCCCACCAGGCTCGGGCACCATTCTGACCCCCAGGACCTCGCTGATGCAGTTACTGAGCACAAAAAGGACTCCCACACTCGGAGGGAGAAGATGCAGT
Source organism: Daphoenositta chrysoptera (assembly GCA_013397915.1). Classification (NCBI taxonomy): domain Eukaryota; kingdom Metazoa; phylum Chordata; class Aves; order Passeriformes; genus Daphoenositta; species Daphoenositta chrysoptera. The sequence continues at coordinate 139,661 of VZRO01002602.1, forward strand.
TCAGTGCAGTAATTCTGCGTCAACAACCAGGAAAAAATGTGTGTCCCAAAGACTGTGGGGTGAGCAAGTGAGAAAACCAGGGATGGAAGAGAGAGGCTGGCTGTGCATGCTGAAAATACATGTCAGGCCGATGGCTCTGCAAAGAGGAGTGTCAAGATCTCCCCATTCCTTGGGGCACTTCAGATGGCCCTGCAGACTCAGAGAAACTGGGAAGACAATATGGGGGGAAATGACAGCTCTGCTTCAAGTCAGATACTCACAAATCACTGCTAAATATTCAAATGTCTACTGCAAAGTCTTTTCTTGTAAATTCTTGCAGTAATGGCACAGTATTGTCATAAACAAGTCGAGAACCACGTGCCTGACAAGGTCAGCCTTGCACTGCCTCCCCAGCCCCAGAGTCAGAAAGACAGGAAAAGGCAGCAGGACACAATTAACGCTTGGAGAGAGCACAAAACGCTCCATCAGTCTGCACTGCAGGTACCTGGAGTATCTCGATGATCTTGAGCTTGGTGTCCATGACCAGGATGTCCTCCTTCTCCGGCTCGCTCTGCTTGACGTTGCCCTCGGGGGCAGCGGCCAGCGGCGTCATGGGCAGGAAGCCCCCGCCCCTGAGCACCACCTGGGTCATCAGCTCCCCCACGCCGTGGATGGACCTCATCACATTGCTCCCTTCGGAGAGGAAACCCCGCGGTTAGGGAGGGGGCACGGGGCCGCACTGACGGGCACGGACCGGCCCCCTCCTACAGAGAGAAATCGTCTCAACGTGACACATCCCTGAGGGGGTGGGGGAGGCAGCAGAGGCACTGCAGCACTTGGAGAAGCCCCCTGCCCTCTCCCATCACAGGCACTTCTCAGCTTTACGACCAGGCCGTGGACAGGAAGGAGGAGATTTCCAAGCACAGCATCACTGGCCAGGGAGGGAAGGAATTGTCCCGCTCTGCTCTGTGCTGGAGCGGCCTCACCTCCAGCCCTGGAGGCAGTTTTGGGGGGCCAAAATCTAAGAAAGATCTGAAGATGTTAGAGAGCACCCAGAGGAGGCTGCAAAGATGGGGAAGGGGCTGGAAGAGAAGTGATATGAGGAGCAGCTGAGATCACTTGTCTGGTCAGATGGGGCAGAGGGGACTGAGGTCGGACCTCACCAGGGGCTGCAGCTCCGATCTCTGCTCTGGGACAGCACCCAGGGAAGGGCTGGAGCTGCGCCAGGAGGGTCAGGCTGGATCTCAGGGAAAGGCTCTTCCCCCAGAGGGTGCTGGCACTGCCCAGGCTCCCCAGGGAATGGGCACGGCCCCGAGGCTGCCAGGCACAGGGTGGGGTTGTTGGGGTGTCTGCAGGGCCAGGAGCTGGACTGGATGATCCTGGTGGGTCCCTTCCAGCTCAGGAGGTTGTGTGACTTCATCACTCCACCCCACACTGACATTCTGAGACGAACCAGAACCACCCAAGAACTTCCTGCCCTACACTCTCCAGCCTTACCTTTACTTTCCTCGCCTTTTGCCATCTTGGTAATAGGGAAGATGGTAGTGATGTGCACACAGTCTAATATAGCAAGGAGGATTTTGGTTAGTCTGAGGAGGTCACAGAAGTTGTAGAAACCAAAATATATCAGATTTCTGGCTAAGTTAACAACCTACCAAAATAACAATAAAAAGCCTGATTAATACTAAACATTTTGCTATCACAGTCAAGTTGTCTTAACACAGTGACAAGATCAAGAACCTGGCTGGGGGTCATTATTTTACCATAATATCTGGGAATTCTGCAAGACTGTCTAGTTCTACATCACATCAGAAAGTTTTCTGCTTGCCTACAAATACTGCAATACTTGCAGTCAATGTCTGTCTCTGCAACTGATATTCTACAGGTACAAAATCAGACTGTATTTGTCTCATTACAGAACAGGGCAAGACCAGAGTGAAGGTACAGAGAATTTCTATCATTGTCTCACAAAAAAGATATCCCACCCATAAAGATGAGCTTTGTAACTTCCAAGTTATAAAGTTTCCCCACAGCTCCACCCCATAAAGATCCACATAAAAATATCACATACAGGACAAATATTTAATGTAGCCCCCTTATCTGAAGGATATGACCTGAACTGTATTTTTTACAGAATATCACATCTTTTCTTAAATTAATGGGGTTTTTTTGCATGGATTTGCTACATTTTATTTGCACAGACTATTTTAACAGGCCAGTAAGTCACAGGACACTTTTCCTCTTGGTGAACATCACTTTAAGCCCTGGAGACTCTCTGTGCGTGCAGACAGTGTTTAATTTTTGAGATCTTTATTCCAGTAAAGCCTGGGTTTGCAATAACACAGAGTAAACAAGGCTGCTGCAAACCTCAGACATAAACTCACATTCATTAATTGTATTTCAAGAACCATCACTGCAAACTCACAAACTTCAGTGGGGTTACTTGCATGAGGAGAAGGGAGCCAGCTGAGGCTCAGCACTCACTAATTACACTCACTCATTACTTGCCAAACTACCTGGTGCTGAAAAAATAACCAACATTCCACAAAAGAAAAGGAAAGGATAAAATCAGAACTGGATAACTACCTCAAAAGTGAGCTTATTTTTCTCTTTATCAGAGAAAGGGAACCTCTGACACACCACATCTCTTAAATATTCCTCTACAAATTCCATTGTTTGTGCAAATCTCTCCTTAATTTCATCTTTGGAAGTTCCACTGCTATCATAGCTGAAGAGGGGAAAAAAAAAGAACAAAACAAAAAAAGAAAACAAAACAAAACTTAGCATGCAAATACACAGGGCTCTTTTCCCCCCAGTACAAGTTTCATTGGATTGTCAAAACCTAAGAAAAGCTAAAGGCTGGTAAATAATTTATCCAAATGAGGGAGTCAGGACACTGACACCAGAATTTCCTGGCTTTTGTTGTTTTATCCCATATGCTCATCAGGTACTATTTTAAAATGTCTGAGGAAAACAAAAAAGAGAGAAATTTGTCCCAAAAACCAGAAAAAGCAACCCTCAATATTTGAGTGGAAACAATGACAAGTGATGTGCAGCACTGAGGAGAATGGGTGGCCAAGAGAGGCTGAGTGAGGATGGTATTTTTCCTCCAAATGAAACCAATATATATGCAAAGCAGATATTCATTTTTAATATAAATTCTAGGGTTTTTTCTCATTATGTGCAGATGACTTTGAGAAGGACAATCCCACCACCTCCCACAGAATACTTTTGCTTCCTGTTTGATCACTTGTCACTGGTGAGCCTCTGCCAGAGTCAAAACCATTTGGTTTTATATTTTGGCCTTTAAATTTGATTTATTATCTACTGCATCTCTCTCCGCAGAGAAAACCAGGCTGGCAGGGAGGGAAATCCAAGCAACCACTGAACTCCAGTATTAACATTGACAAGACTTAAATTCCTAACATGTAACATCAATTTTAGGTGTTCATTTTCTCCAACTGAAAAAAAATGAGCTCTGAACAGTTGAGTATTATAAATCTAAAATTAATAATTATAAAGAGTTAATACAAGTGGGCAAGAAATCATGTGCCTGCTCCAGCTGTGGGTTTGTGTAGGTTTTTCAGCACTGTGCCAGAGGATTTTCCACTGGAAGTTAAGGAACATGTCCTTGTTTGAGCATCTTCCCCCTTGTTTCTGCTGGTGGTGTGAGCTCCCATAAGGACAATCTGCCCTGAGTCCATACTCAGAGGAGATGGCCTCAAGTTGGGGAGGTTTAGGGAGATTTTAGTGAAAATGCCTTCACTGAAACAGTGGTCAAGCCCTGGAAGGGGGGTCCCAGGGCAGTGCTGGAAGCACCATCCCTGCAGTGCTCCAAAGAGGTGTGGATGTGGCACTTGGGGATTTGGCTCAGGGGTGGACGCTGGACTTGAGCTTGAAGGGCTTTTCCAGCTTCACAACTCAGAGGTTCTCCCCCAGCCAAACGAGGCAGGAGGAGAAACGCAAGCCCCCCTCCCCTGCCCAGGTCACTCCACAGTGACATCGCCCAGCCACGCTGTGACCTCTGAGCTCACCCCGCACACAGGGAGCTCTTTAACTCTCAGGAACACGCAGGGGGCTGTTTGGCGTGTCACAAACAGCACCAGCACAAAGAACACAGAATTCAGGAGCGGCCGGGCGCCGCCCTGGAGCCCCGCAGCTGCCGCCCCTGCCTGCCCGCGCAGCACTCACTCGTCGATGGCGATCTCGGAGGGGATCTCGGACCAGAGCCGGGCGTACTTGACGGGGGTCACCTGCTCCTGGGGGTCCCTGTCCACGTGCATGTGCAGCATCAGGCGGCAGAAGGAGGCGCGCAGGTCGTAGGGCAGGTTCTCGTCGGCCATGCAGCGCAGGATCAGGTCCACGTCCAGCTGCCCCGAGATCTCGTTGATGGCCAGGTACTGCCGGTCAAGGCACATTCGAGCAAAGAGGTTCAGCTGGTATCTTCAGGGGGAAAGGGGAAAAAAAAAAAAGAAGAAAACGATGTGTTTTAATTTAGGTGAGATTACAGTTTATGCTTTAATTTCCTGTGTAGTATGAAGTGTATATATTGTGTGTGTATGTATATGTATTGTGTGTATATACTGTAGTATAAAGTGTATATAAACATATACACAGCACACATTATATATTAAATACAAAGCATATATAAATACATATAAAGTATACTTTCTATATCAAGCACATATAAATATATATATACACTATGAAGTATATATACTGATATACTCCTATGTATTAATATAAATAATATTATATTGTCCAGTAATACAGCTCTTCCTTACTGTGGAAAGAATAAAGTACTCATCAAACACCAGCAAACAGTGGAACAAAAGAATAAGTTAAATAGCATAGAATAAATAACATAGAATCACTGATTAAATATCATAGAATCACTGAATGGTTTGGGTTGGAAGAGATCTTAAAGATGACCCTGGTTCCACCCGTGCCATGGCAGGGACACCTCCCACTGTCCCAGGCTGCTCCCAGCCCCAATGTCCAGCCTGGCCTTGGGCACTGCCAGGGATCCAGGGGCAGCCCCAGCTGCTCTGGGCACCCTGTGCCAGGGCCTGCCCACCCTCACAGGAAATAATAAATAATGTTTCTTATGAAAGCTACAGCAGAATGCAAACAACACCTAAGGCAACTCAGCCTAAGTACTGTGTAAGGCCAAACACTTCTTAGAGATGCTGAAGCCAAACTCTTCCCTGAGGCAACAACACAGATGGGTGCAGTCATTAAAAATCAGGTACCTGATGGAACAACTACTGAGCTCTGCTCCCTCCTGTGAGAGAACTGGAAGAGAAAAACTGAACTTCATTCCTAAGCTTTTCAGTCCATGAACTGATCACTGGCACCTCACTCACGCACAACCAACAGGCTGAGAGTTCACCTTTAGCCATCAAGTACGTGCCCAACACTCAGCAGTGTTCACAGGCTGCTGCTCAGTACTGTCAAGTGTGAGGCTTCCTAAAGAAAAGAACATTTAATTGAAAGCAGATTCCTTTCACTTTTAGTACTCCTCATGGAATTTGACCCAACCATATCCTAGGCCCTTCTTTTAAGCAGGTTTAGGAGGTATAATGTAGACTAAAATATAATTAACAGTCCCAATTGTTATACCAACATATATATACCAATAAATACTACCAATTCTATTTAAAGCCAAGTTCAAGAAAAATACCTGTTTCGAAAGCATAAATGTTTTAAAAACTTGTATTTAAAAGCTCCTTTTGAGCTCTAACAGGCTCAAATAAAACCATGTATTAGGAATTCTCCTGCAAGAATCATTTCAATGGAAGGGACAATTCAAAACAAAATTGTTATTAAAACAAATAATCTAGTTGTACTTTCTGCACTGCCACAACTGAGTCTGTCAAATAACTCTCAGGGGTTTATAACCCAGACACAGGAATTTGGTCTGGGCTGAAACCTGACCTTGCACTATGCCAAGAACTCGGTGTCTTGTCAAGTCATCTGGAAACATGGTTGGTGTCAGACCTGCCCGAGCACAGCCTGGGCTGAGCCAACAGCCCTGCACAGCCCCCACCCCCAGCCCGGGGCACGGACACAGCTCCAGGGTGTGCTGTGGGAGCTGCAGGGCACTAAAGGCCCGGGGACAGGGCAGGAGGCACAGAGAAGAGCAGTGACTTCAAAAGCAAAGCCACCTACACCCCCAAATCCTGCAATCCCCAAGTGCCCCCTGAACACAGGGAGCCCAGGGGTCACCAGCAGGAAACCACACACAAACACAAGCACAGAGTGCTGGGGAAATTCAACACACTTGGAGCCTGAAATATTTTTTAAAATCAGTGTAAACTGGCTCATGTCAATAACTGGACTCCTCACCACAAATAACTTTGTGCTTCCAGCTCTCACTTCTGAGAGACTTCACCCTCCCTCTCTGAAGGGTGTTTTGTGCGTGACACAGGAGCTCTCCTCCCAAAATACACCTGTGCACCCAGGGCCCCCTTGATAAACTCTGCTGTGTGTTGCTAACCTGTAGTAGCTGAGCACGTCCCGATCCTCCTTCTGCCCCTCCTTGGCGTCCTGGGCCAGCTCTCGGATGCTCTTGCTGCGGATCTCCTTGTTGCTGTCCCTCCAGAACAACCACACTTCTTCCTCATCCTCTCCAACCTCCAAGGCATTCTCTCCACTTGACACTTCCTCAAACTCAAATCGTGAGAGCACCAGCCTGCCAGGAAGAGGGGAGGTTACGTTCCAGACCACATACATCCTTCACATTGCTTTTAAGGCACTTGCTAAAGTGTATCTTACCCTTTCAGCAGTAGCATTTTACTACACCAAATCATTGGGGTGCATTATTAAAAGCATTAGATTATAAGCTTTCCATTCAACCTTAAAAAGATGAACATTTCAGCTCCTTTCAAGTGAAAATGATAAAGAAACAAGGAAGTTAAAGACAAATAATAATGGACTTTCAAAACCTTCTTTACAGGAGAACTGATTTGAAGATCATTCGACAGACTAGGAAAAGATATGGGAAAGAAAAATACCTAAAACATTGATTAATTCTGTATCCCATAAATGCCAAATGGATCAGAACTTCTGCTTAGGTCATGAAGTAACTAGAAATAAATTAGTTGTTGATACTAAAAAGGCTTCCAGCAAAGAAAAGATCAACATCTGAAAAAAACCCCAAATTAAATACTCACGGACAAATAAGTGATGTACCAATATTAAGTGCTCGTGGAAATAAGTCTTTATGATCTCATGACAAGAATTAAATGGGCAAGAATACTCTCAGCCGTTTGTGTTTGAAATACTCCCTGCTTCCCTTTTGCAGTATTCTGATAATGGTTATCTATTCCCTAGTATACATATTGACTAAAGCCATCTTTATCAAAACAATCAGGATTTGGTGCCTGCTATGAGGCCCCGGCAATGGCAGAGGAGAGATGGAGCCCCAAATCCCTCTTCAGTGGGAGGGAAGGTGAGCAGAGCTGGACCAGCTCCTGCTCTGCTGGGAGCTGAGCTCCCTCAGAGCTGGGGGAGGATCTCACCAGGAGCCTGCACACCTTCCTGCAAAGTCTGTGTGCTTTGGATCAAACGGGAGAGATCTGAAGGCTTTCTGCCTGCAGGGCTGAGGATGCACCTGGCAGACACCTGCTGTCCCCAGCCCCAGCTCCGTGTGTTTGAAGAGGACCCCACACAATTCCCTGCTTCCCCAGGACCTGCCAGCAGCGTGCTCAGCTTTGAACCACCTTCCTTCTGCTTCACACCAGGAGAACTATCTTGAAAGGCACCAACTTACTTGGTTTCAATGAGAATGTCTGCATTGGCTGGGTTCAGCACGGCTTTACAAATCAGCTCCTGTGTCACGGGAATAGACTTGTTCATGGAAACGCACAGATCCGAGAGGTAATCCAAAAACCTGTTGGAAAACACGAGCCAAAAGGGTATCAATCACTGCTGAGATCTAGACTGAAGCAATCTACATTTCAGGAAGCAAACATTCAGAACTGCACTTGAAGAGTGCAGAGCAAGACTTGCTGCCCGAGGGGACGGCAGGGCGAGTGCCAGAACACAGTGAACGGGCTGTGCTTCCTCCTGAGCAAGCTGGCAGGTACAGACTTTTCCCAGAAGGGGAAGGGTAATCACGTATTCAAAAGTGCAGCTCTCACCTGGGCTCCCTATTTTTCCTCACGAGACTCACAAAGGTGTCAATCTCAGCAGCTGTGATGTGCTTCTCCAGGAGCTTGCGGTTGTTGTGGAGCAGGGCTGTGATGGTGTCCTCGGCCAAGACGTCGTAGCCAATCTGCTTCTGCATGAAGCCAAACTGCTTGGCAATGTATTCCTTCAAAACACACAGGCAAGGAGGAAGGGGGTGCAATTAACCCTCAGAATTTAAAATAATAACAGAAAACTGGAGGATGTTTGTCAATAGGAACACCCTGAGGAGCGAATTGGGTTAGATCCAAATTGTTTGTGTGAGAGAAGGCAAATAGTGACAGACATCCCTAGGCCCTCCATCCCTCCCCTCTCTCCTGGGCTAGACACCAGCAAGAAATTTATATTTATCTGACAGGACCTTGTTTTTAATACATGGCAAGAAAAACTGAACAGCCTTAATTTACAGGGCAACTCTCAACGGAGCCCGTAGTCAGCAAGAGTGAACAAAGTCTTGTAATTCACCTGCATGGGACAGTCAGAAATTCTGCTGTTTTCATAAATCCCACTCAGAACCAGTGCTAATTACATTATAATCTCTGACAGAGGTGAAAAATGCCAGGTAGAATGAAACTGAGCCATCCCAAAACCTCTTGCTGACTGTACAACCACAGCAGAGCGGAGCAGGGTTTATTTTAATGGATAAAACTTTTTTTTTTTGGAACTCAAGAACCACGTTGGTGCCATTGACCATGACAGACGTATTTCCAACCTGATTCTTCCTGTAGTCCTGCTGGGAGTGCCTGAGCACCCTGTAGCAGAGCCTGCAGATGTGCCTGAAGGGCGCGTGGCGCTGGTCCCCCAGCTCCTCCAGCCGCAGCATGGGGCCGTCCCCGCTGTCCGTGAAGGGCGCCTGCAGCAGCTTGAAAATCTGCACATTTAGCAAAAAACACAGACACAACCCCATGAGGCACTGCCTTCTTCGGGTTAAAATTCGGGTCGAAGCTCTGTGCCTTTGGATTCCAAAGGGTGCATCACAAATATGCCACAGTCACCCAAGTTCTTGGCCAGGGAGCAGCCCAGACAGAAAACGTTGATCATCTTTATTTAACACCTTCTACTGGAATTTTTAGTTCCACAGCAATGGTGAGCCTGCAGTCCACTGCCCAGAGCCTGCTGAAAGCTGGGAACTCCAAGGACCTTTTGGTCCCAATAATTTGAGACCAAAATTTCATAGAGGCACAGAACGGCTTGGGTTGGAAGGGACCATGAAGATCATCCGTTCCAACCCTCTGCCACAGGCAGGGACACCTCCCACCAGAGCAGGCTGCTCCAAGCCCCATCCAGCCTGGCCACGTTCTCTGTTATCAGGTTCTTTCCTTTCCAACAACTCTTCTCAAAGGCAGAGCTTAGAGAAAACCACAGCCTACCTGCTTCAGAATATTCTGCTCTCTCATCAGCTTCTGCCGTTCTCTGTTAGGTTTAGAAAACACCACTTCAAGGACGTCCTGGCCAGAATTAGTTCCACCAGTAACAAAGTAGACCAAATCCTCCAACAATTTGGTAACAGATCTACAGAAAAGCCAGAAGGTGTTAACATGAGAATACAAATTCTCTGTGCTAAAAGAGCAGTGCCAGGCTAAGTTTACACAGATTTCTAAGTGCTAAGTGAAAAACTAACAGCAATTAGAGACTGGATAAAACTCAGAGGTTTGCACAGAATTTAAAATTAGGAGCTAATGCTCCCCCATTGCTGCAGCCTCACTGTCCAACAGCTAAACCAGAGCAGCAGCAAGACAAGAAAATCACTTTAGGGCAACCCTACACTTGCCAAGCTCTATTTGGCACTCCTTTCAAATGCCACAAACAATAAATCAGGTGATAATCTCTCCCAAGGCCAAATCAAAGGCACTGGCTATGGAAGCACACGGGCCCTGGTGTGACACAGCCACCTCTGTGCTCTTTTTGTGTGGCCACATTTTCACAGCACAGTCAGAGGATTTGCAGCAAGTCACATGTTCAGTCCTCACAAGATGGATTAGGAATTCCCACACTCCATTTGCAGAGGTGTGCTGGGGATTAGTCCCCCAAGCTCACAACATTTCTCATGCTCTCACTTCAGAGGACAAGGAGGGCTGGACAGACCAGGCCTGAGAACCTCCACTGTGGACACAACAGTAAAACCATCCATTTTTTAAAATCTCATCAAGGAGGAAACCAAATCCCTCTTCTATAGCTTACTCTGATAAAAATTTCAAAGAAACAGTTACTGAGTAAAGGAAACAACATTATCAGAACCCGGTTCTGATTTCCTTACCTTCTTTCATTTTGGGTTATTGTTCCCTTTTCCAGCTTGCCAGCAATGGAACCTAAAACTTTACTTGCATCATTTGCAAAGTCCAAGTCCCGAACCTCTGCAGGTGAGACTGGCACTATAGCAAAAGCTTCTTTGTCCTCCTTCACTGGAGAGGTACCAATCTGAAACCCAGAGAAGCTTTATCAGCAAACGCACAGGCAGGAACAAAGCAGTGCTTCACACACCCAGTGATAATGAAACAGAAAAGCCACACTCTGCTTAGGCAGCATGGGACCACTGCTGAAGCCAAACTGAGAACACTACCACTCTGTGCAAGCTCAGAGCTGTTCCTAAATCAAAGGAGCAGCAGGTGAGATGGCAAAATGTTGCTGCAGCCAGTGGAAAAAACATCCTCCACCTGATGACTGTTGTGGAGTAGAAACCGAACAGTGTAACTAGAAAACTACCATGGAACCATTAAGAGCAAATATTTTGCACAGGCACTGTTCATTCCTGTCACATGCTTGGTGTACGACAGGCTCAAGGAGTGGAACTCCTGCCAACACCATTTTTGTGAAGTACAGGAGTCAAAGGATGTGCTTACACAAAGTGACAGAACTCACCTTCAGCATCACGGGTTTCTCCTCTTCTTTATCAATGGGGATGTTGGTGCTGTGAACCCAGGTGTTGGTGCAAAGGTGCCTGAGCCTCACGTAGGAGTTCCTGAAAGAAAGTCAGGAGTGTCCCAGCATGAGTCAGCTTCCCAGCTGGGGAGTCTTTGCAATGTTGGGATTTTGAGATGCTGGCAGGAACAAATGGAAAAGAAGTGTCATCTCTGTCCACCCGGCATCCTACAACTGGAATGACATTCTTACTGCCTTAGCTCATGCTATAAATTCACCTGAGGAAGGCTTCTTCTGTAACGAAAGAGATTCTGCTCTGAAACAGAGCCACAGCCACTCTGAGTTGCTGTAGCTCAGCTGCTGCTCAGGAACAAACTAAACCTCTTCCCATCCTCACTTTTTCACCGCTGTGAGCTGCCAGCTTCCTCCTTTACCTCTGGGGTTTTCAGCCCAGAACTCCCCGATACCTGTATTTTGGGGTATCTGATGATTTAGGGAGTTGCTGAAGAGATGGAACAAACTTGCTGTGCTTTCTCAGTGGGACCAGCAGCAAAGGGCTGTGTGTGTCTTGGCGGGGTGCAGCAGCTTTTCAACAGCAAGAGGAGCCACATGAGCAGTAAAGAACACGTAAACAACAGAAACTCCTGGGCTAAAGAGTTGATGTTACATCCTAACACAATACAGACAGGTCACAGGAATGAATGCCCTGCTAGGACACCCAAGGCTTTTAGTCCCAGGTCATTCCTGGCAAGGAAGTCACTTAGGAAACCACTTAGTCTCAATTTTCCCATTTGTAAAATGACATTCCCTTACTTACACCCCAACTGCAAAGTACTCAAGTGAAGCTTCCAGCATTTTCTAATCATTTCTACATTCATTCGAGGAGGACCCCGCTTCCAAAGGATAAGAGAAAAATAGTCTGGGGCAGCTTTGCCTTCAAAAGCCCAGCAGGACCCCGAGCTCCGAAGCAGCCCGAGCCGTGGCAGCTGCTCGCTGTACCTGGGGACGAGGCTGTCTCCCCCTCGCAGCGTGGTCGGGTCCAGCTCGAAGATGGAGGAGATGTCGTTGCCCTCGGGCACGGACACCAGCGAGTAGGCCATCTTCTCCTGGGGGCCCCGGCCCCGCCGCGCCGCCTCCTGCTCGGGGTCCAGCTGCCGAGGGAAGCGCGGAGCGTCAGGAGAGCCCGCAGGGCCCCCCGCCCCAGGGCTCTGCGGGGGCACACAGGACAGGGGCACACAGGATGTGAGCGCTCGGGGGGCCGAGGGACACTGGTGGCACGGACAGCAGCATGGACAGCTGCACGGACAGCAGCACGGANGGGGGCACACAGGACGGGAGCGCTCGGGGGGCTGAGGGACACCGGCAGCACGGACAGCAGCACGGACAGCGGCACGGACAGCGGCAGCACGGACAGCAGCTGCACAGACAGTGGCACGGACAGCAGCACGGACAGCGGCAC
>VZRO01002602.1:152784-217935 GCA_013397915.1 Daphoenositta chrysoptera
GGACAGCAGCTACACGGACAGCAGCTGCTCTGGCCAGCGCTCCCGGCTGCCCCCGGTGCCACTCCCGAGTGCCACCGCAGCGACTCCCCCTCCAGACAGAATTCGTGTCTTGCAGACAGTGCCAGAAGAGACAAACCCCCCCAGCCATTCACCCCACACGCCCTGGGAGCTCTGACTGCTTTCTGGTAACACACATCAGCTGAGATGCCCATTCCTGACACTACCAGCTCTCCAGACATATCCCACACATTGCAATTATCCCTCTAACCAAGAAATCAGCTCAGCTGTGAGCTGAAAATATAAAAACCAGCCACACCACGTACCAACAACCTTGCTGGGAAATAATCAGCTCCACCATCCACATCCATCAATCCCAGGCAAGAGAAACAACAAGCTAATCAAGGAGTTGGAAGTCTTGCTGTTCACACCACAGCTTGTGCTGCTCTCAAGCACAGTAAAGTGTTCCAAAGGCCATGGCACCAGAAGGATCTTTATTCCCAAGGTGCCAGCAAATCCCCAGCCTCCTTCAGCAAAGTAAAGATACATCAACTGGATAAAACCCCGGGGTTTCAGATGAAAGGACAAAAGGGCAGGAAAAAACAAAGATAAACTGAGAAAAAGGAACAACAACTTTCTCCAAATCCTTTCCTAGAGAACTCCCAGCTATCTAGAGTCCCTGAAGAAGCTGCTCACTGTCCTGGCACGCAGGAGCCAGCTGTCCATGTACAACAACCTCAGTCCTGGATGCAATTTTCAAGGTGACCAAGAAACCAATTCCTCAGCCTCTCTGTGGTGGTGGCACCAGGGAAGGGAGGCACCCAAAGGAGTCAGCACTCAGGCACCTGCCTGTCAAGTCCTGCTGTAAGGCACTGCCATCCTGAAGCATATGGAAAAGGTATCCAGTGTTGCTTGTGCCTCAGGATACTCCCAAGTTAACATATTTGCAGTCAATGAACTTGGCTGCAAAGCAGTGACATTTAAAGTCTGATTCTGTGCATGGGAACAGGCAGTTATCTGCATGGAACAGAAATACACTTTGGGAGTGTGCCTTCAAGGGAAGGAGCAACTCTACACTCAGAGTCCATCTGGAGAGAAATTCTGGGAGAAATTCGCTCACTTGGAATGAATTATCCGAATTTCAGCTGTCTCCTTCATCCCCCCCAGCAAGGGGAGGGAATACAGTGAGGAATGCAGCTGCTCTGCATCCACAGCTTGTCCTTCAGGACACAACTGGTCACTTCTTGAAACTGTGGCAAAGCTGAGCGTGAGCAGCTAAGCAGAAAGCAGGAAATGGGGCAATTCAGGGAGCACTGAAATTCAACCCCAAAGCTGACAAGAGCAGCCCCCTTTGCTGCTGGAAGGTGGAGCTGGCACCTCACCCATGCCCCTGTAAACTCTTCCTGCACAGCCTTCCGAGGGATAAGAAGAAAGCAACAATAAAACCACTGAGCTGTGCACAGAAACCCTGCAGACAGCTCGCATTTGGATCAAGTCGGAGTTTGGATAAAGTTGGACAAAGCAGCCTACACCCTCCTGTCACCAGTGAATGTTAAACGATGTGGCAATTTCCTGTCAGAGCTGAATTATGTGCTCCTCTTCTTGCTGGTCTATTTTTGCCATCTAGTGGTAAAGAGACAGAGCAGGGAAAAACCAGAGAGCTGAGACAGTGCATGAATGTTATCCGTGCACGTGTCAGCAGGACACACCACAGGAGCAGGGATGTCTACCTAAAGGACCTCAACATTTATTAACTTTCAAAAAATTAACCCAATAAATTATCTCAGTCTTGGATTCCCCCCACACCTCCCCAAACAACAGCTGTGGCTGGGGTTTGCTCAGTTTTTTACCATGTTTACTGCAGTCAAGCTGCCAAACGCCACCAACAAGTAATCAGGAAAACAGCTCAATATCTGAGGGTAAGAGAAGCATTTTAATGGCCAGGCTATAATGACAAATCCTTTTAGGAGGAAAAATGTACCCTGCAGGATTTCTAAGCATCACATTCATCTCTTAAGAACGGAAGGAATAGCTCTTTGTCATATCCAAATGGTGCAAATCTTCCGTAATACAGGATAAATGACCAAGAAAGCTGCATAAGCCTATGATCAAATCCAACTAAATAAATAAAACCCACAACAGAAAGTGCTGTTCCTGTTTTCTCCATTTTCAACAACTGAGGCAATGCTGGTTCCCTCTGACACCAAAGAGAAGCTTCTGTTAATACAAAGCACCACACACTCAATCTTTGACACAACAACATTTCTGACAACACAGACTTGCTCCCACAGGAAAATCAGAGGAATGGCACTGGAATCACCCTCCCCCTGCCATTCCTGCTCTCTGTTATCCTGCTTTCCCAGACGAGGTACAATGACAGCGAATTCACTGCTCAAACAAACACAGAGGTCAGGCAGGCACAGCACTGGGGACATTCCTGCAGGGACACTTCCCATCTGGGGGCACCTTGAGCAACTTCATTTCCAGCCCTTGGCAGGACAGTGCTCCAAGGAAGCAAAGGTTGAGGAAACAGGAAGACCGAAAAAGATGCCACAAAGGGAGGAGTTGAGGGGGGTTCAGGTAATTCAGAGTAAATTCAGTTCCGAGTGGGTTGCCCTTCACTAGGGTCTAATCCAGGTGTCAACACCCACTCCTTGGACAGGCCAGAAAAGCCTCCAGAGCATTCTCAGGTTTTTAGTTTCTTCACTAAAAACGAAGCCTGGACCAGCTGTGCAGCAGCCAGGTCAGTCCTGGGCCTGTGCCAAGCCCTCCTCAATCAGGGGCAAGACCATACCCTTGCCTATACTTACTGAGGATTGACACTCCAGGTCATCTTCCTCATAGTCAGGGTTTACCTGATGGAACAGAATCACAGGCACGTCAAAACTCCAGCACAGCTGCAAGGGGAAACAGCCTGAGCAGCACCTGAGCTCTGGTGGTCACCAGTGCCCTGCACTCTCCAGCACCAGCAGGCATGCAGAGCTCACTGCCCACACCCAGCACGGCTCACCAGGCCAGGGCTCAGTCAAATAACCTGCAAACATGCAGGGAGATTTATCTCGTTCAGGAGAATCACTACAGGAGCAAGAGGAGAGTTAACCAGTTTATGCTTTTTTTGTTGTTGTTTAAAATCCAAGTGGAATTTCCACCTAGAAGTTACTGGATTGGAGAAATCTTTTAGAACAAACAGAATTCTGACCAGGGATCAGGTGAGCAATCTCCTGGTATATTCTTGCATCACCTAAGAGCATGTTTTTGTTTTGGCTGATTAGAAAACCCAAGATTTACTGGAAAAGCTCTACACTGGATCACTACTGAAAAGGATTTGCAGTGTGCATGTGACAAAATGCTTCTGGTTTTCCAATCTGCTTATCAGAAGAATACAAAATGGGATGTTTAATCTGGACTTTTCTCTATCTGCAGTTCTTACAGACTGGGCTGAAGTCAGTGTTTTCATTTTATATTCAGTTCTACGATTCTGCTCAAAAATCAGTGATTCAAGAGAAATTACCAACACTTGAATTCATTTTCCCCCACAGGCTCTCAGCCATTTACCATTTATTCATCAGTTAATAAAGTCACATTGATTCCAGTGCCCACATGACAGGATACTATTTAGTGCCTATTCTCTGCAGGAGAAGTTCTTGCCTCTAGAATTCATACAAAAAGTGTAATCAGCTCACGACTACCCCAAACCACGGTACTCTTTCAGCTCTTTCATCTCGTTCCCTACATTTAGCATCTATTTTTGTATTAATCCAAATGACCACTCTCCTCCCCTCCCCGTGTCCAGTCTTAGGGTGGGAAATGACAGATTTTGAGAAGGTGCCAAAGGAGAAGAACACGGCTGAAGGGCAGGCAGAGGTGCCAGCCCAGCCCCACGTACCTCTGCTGCCAGGTAGTGCCCCGTGGCCAGGTGCTTGAACCTGAAGAGGCTGTTCCAGTAGCCAGCTCCGCCCCGGCAGGGATCGTGCTGCACCACCTGCAGGGAAGGGAACACACCTGGAGTGCAGCTCTGACCCCCTGCCCACTGAGGCCTCATCCCTGTTCTTAAAATCAGAGCCAGGCACGGTTAGAAGAGAAAAAGTTACCTTGGTATTTATCTCAAGGATCCCTGGTGCANCTGCACTCTGACCAGGTGGAACACACCAAAAATGCACATCGAAATGCCCACCCCAAAATGCCCACCCAAAATGGACCCCCATGATAGATGGGCTATAGAATTATAGCCCCAGTCCACCCCCTCCCTCCCCTGGTCAGACCTATCTTTGAGTTTACAAAATGTGTTCCAGAGAGGACCTTGGTGTCTGAGGCCTCCAAGATGTTTGGTCTCCTAACTCAACAAAACATTAAGTCTAGGAATGTAGGCTAAAAGAAACACCAAAAGGCCACAATGGCATACAAAAGAGGTATAAAGAAAAGGCAAAAAAAATCATTATGGCATCACCAGCAGCACCCACTCATTTCATGTGCAGGGAAGAGCAAACAGAGCCAGGGGCTGAGGGAGACAAAACCACCTCTCATCTGTGACCTGCACAGTGCAGGGAATGCTCTGAGCTGGCTGGGATGAATTCACTTCAGTTTATGAATGAATTAAAGAAGGTGCTCTCTATGTGCATGTGTTGCCAGGTCTTGAAACCAACCCCCCAGAAAAACAAATCCACTACTCTATGGCTATAACTCGTTTCTGACTGCTTAAAGTGGATGAGGGAAGACACCTGGAAATATTTCAAATGCAACAATGCTGTACAAAAGAATTAATATTTGTATTTACTGACTAAGGGGGGCAAGCAGAGCCTCCAACACCTGTAACCCCATACTGGCTGCTCTGTGGGTACAGCTGATTCCTTAAGGAAAACTCACAGCTGACCCGTGCCTTTAAGGGAAGAACTCTCTCACCCATGCCAGGTAGCTGCACACACGTGGGCAGTTACCACAGGCTGATAACATGCCAAAGTAATGCTAATTACAGGCAGGCTGTCATTGCAAATACAGGAGAAGCTGAATGTCACAGCAGCTACTTCTGGAAAGGGAATATAAAAACACCTCTCCATCATTACAATTCGTTTTTTGATTCTTATATGCACTTCATAATTTCATCAAATTTAAAATCATAAATCAGCTCTAATGATACCAACAGATTGAGGCTCTTTTCAGAAGCCAATGATAGCCAACGTGTTAGTCACTCTGTTTAAAAGCCAAGTGAATAAAACAGCCAGTTCAGACAGACTAGCAAGGGGCTGCAGCCTCCTATCAAATGAGGATATGCATAATCACATTATTCCACACCAAAAATAGAGCCTTCAGTATACTCAGCAGGACAGTGGAAATTATAAGCTGTTGTTAAACTTCAGTGACTGGTAAGAAAATGACTTCATTGATGTTTCTCTGTGCCCTTTTCCTGAACTGTAAAGCACCTGAGCTCGAGAGCTCTGTGCTGCACCATCAGAGAGCAGAGCTCCACTGTGATGGTGCACAGAAAGCACAGCAAGCGAAGGAATTTTAATTTAAACTTGTAACACCAGGAACATTTTTCTCTAAAAAGAGAAACCCAGATAGAGTGTTTTTAAACAGAAGCAGCGATTGTTCCCAGCCAGCCAGCCCCAGCCTGGGCTCCAGTCCTCACCTCCACCTCCCACAGGGCCTTGGAGCTGGTGGCAGACGTGGCCGACTGCCTGCCCGTGGTCCTGAGGAACACGTGCTGCTTCTTCCTGTGCTCGTCACACGTCAGGAACTTCTCCTGCTCTGCGTGGAACAGCCTCACCACGTCCCCCTGCCAAGGCAGGCAGCAGGGTCAGCACGGGCAGTGCCCAGCAGGGCCCAGCTCAGGCAGGCACAGCTCTGCCTCTCAC
The DNA here is from genome assembly GCA_013397915.1 of Daphoenositta chrysoptera. Lineage (NCBI taxonomy): Eukaryota > Metazoa > Chordata > Aves > Passeriformes > Daphoenositta > Daphoenositta chrysoptera. Next base: position 158,634 of record VZRO01002602.1, read on the forward strand.
CCCTTTGAGGATGTCATCCTTGTTGTCGCTCCATTTCATGAAGAGCACGATTTTCCAGCTGGTGTTGCAGTTCACTGAGTTGACCTAAAAGGAGAACAGACACCATCAGTCCCACTGTCCCTGCACAAGATACTGCCACGAGCCACTGTCTTATTTTTTAGAGAACTTTCACCAGAGCACCACAGGCCTGGCTGCTTTGCTCTAGAGAAGGGAAGTCCTTTCTGTATCTGCTCCAGAACAGGTCACTCAGAACTGACTTGCTTGGAAGCCACTTGTCACATATCTGTGCTGGTAGATTTAATTTTCTTCACAGTGACTAGCATGGGGAACATCACCGTGCCACAGCTTCTGATTTTTGAACACCTTATTTTTAGCCAGCAATGCAAAAGAGACCAAACTAAAACCTCTGCCAGCACCCAAGAGAAAATGGAGGTCCAAGGCTTTTCATTCAAGTCACTGATTTCCAGGATAGCCATTCCTAAGCAGTGCCACAGGTACCAACCAACTTGCTGAATTCTAAACCATGCACAAACAGCTGAGCTGAAGAGAGGTTTGTAAGCTGCTCCAGCTGTGCCAGTGTCCCCTTACCTCATTGCATCCCGGATTATCCACAAGCTGATGGCTACTGGCATGGAGAGGCTGGCCAGCATTGACAGGATTCAGGACTACTTTGTCTCCAATGACAACCTGCAGAGAAGTGCAGCATCAGACAGAAATTTGCACCCTGAGAAAGCTCTTTTTCTTCCCTTTTTTTTTAAATAATAGAAGTGATGGAAGGAAATCACCTTTTTGCAGTCTGGAAAGATGCCAGTCTGAGTATTCCACCAGGATTATGTTTGGTTTAGAATTTATCTCACCAAACTCAGTCACTGAGGCAAAAACCCCTATGCTACTGGAGTCAGAGCCTTGCAGAAGAAGCAGACTGAGTTTTGGTAGAGGATAAATGATGGCTGATTGATAAATCCACAGTGTTTAGGTGCAAATATACACCTGGCCTAAACCCCAGAGCACACTGAAGCTTATGACCTCCTGGGTTTAGGAAGATTCTATACCCAAGTGACTCGGATGTTGCAAAAGAAGGGATTAAAATGGCAATGCATTTAAAGATTTCCCAAGAACAGGATCATTTCACTTCCTTATTACCTCACTCCTCATATCCAAAGTGATGACGAATTTTGATTCTAAGCTGACAACACTGAAAACCAAGATGCTAATTATTCCTTCCAAACCTCCTGAAGGAGCTCAACACTTCCTACCATTTTGAATTGAGCAGGAATTTGTGCAAGGCCAGCCTAATTAGGTCCCTTATTCCCTCCAATGTTAGATCATTTCACGTTTCCAAAATACAAGTTACCATAGCAATTTTCCTCCCCCTCATGACAGCATAGCAAAAAGGTTGTTCCTGCATCATCATCACGCACTCAGAGATCTGTGCATTGCATGAATTGCAAGACAGGCCTCCCAAAGCCAGCCTGGGGCCCCAGGGGAGCGTGAGGAGCTGCTCCCTGCACTTACACTGTCCCCGATAGAGCGCAGCTTGTAGAAGGGCTGGATGTAGAACCAGGAGCCTTCATTCCCAGCTTCATCCAAGGTCACCCTCATTGCATTCTTCTCTAGCAGAGCTGGAAGCCTCTTATTTACTGTTAAGTATTTGTTACTTTTTAAGTGAAGCAGCTAGAATAAGAATCAGAGTTCAGTTCTAAGAATGCTCCTCTTCCTCCCCTCAGCAACCCGAGCATGCATGAGACAACTGCAATGCTACACAGGAGTGCAAACTGAATTATGTTCAAATACTGATGGCTGCAGGCACAATTCCACTCACACTCAGAGACACAACAAAACACCTCCAGTTAATCCAGCTGTCCCTTCCCCAGCACGGACAAACACATGGAAATGCCCTCACCACTTACAACAACCTGCTCAAAAAAACCCTGGACCAAAACTCGTGAGATGCTGGGGACTACATGGCTCTTCCTGGTGAGAGGCAAAGCTGCTTTTCTCTTGCTTTGCTTGGTGTCATCTAACAGAAAATGCAACTATTTCTATTGATTTTCCTTCTCTGTGTCAGTTTACGATTTAAGCATCATTTCACTGTGAGATGGTATTTGGTGTTGCACATGTGGCACCTTCCAACAACTCTAATGAGGGCTCTAACAAGTATTTCTGAAGAAAACAATCAATGGTGACCTCAAAACCAAACAGAATTAACCCACAATAAAGAACCGACCTCATCACAGATCCAACACCCAGGCCCTGCTTCCCAGGATCCCACTTCAGGGCATGGTGAAACTGGCAAAACTACAGACTCCCGACCATGAATTCCAGAAATGTGAAGGCCACTGAGCAGGGAATTTTCAACTAAATCCTCTCCAGCTTGCACAGGTGTTCCCAGCCTACCTGGATGACATTCCCATACTGGATGACTGTTCCCAGCAGTTTTCTGTTTTCAGTTTCGTTCTGTTTCTTTTCCAAATCTGCCGCATGCTGAAATTAAAGGAGAAGAGTTCAATTGCTGAGTGTTTTAGAAAAGGGGGTTTTATCAAAGTCCCTTTTCTTCAAGATTATTTCAAAGGACTGGAAAAACAGCGAGCATCTGAAAGAGCCTAATTTCCTTTTTTTTCCAGCTTCCAACAGCGTAATTTCCAATTCCCTTTTTCAACTGTTTGGGGAGATAGACACACATCATTTAAGTAACCTGTAATTTGGGTACAATTGGACACAATTTTGGAATAAAACATGAGATTACAAGCTCAGACAAGATAGAAGGCAGATATCTAGTGGGGGGAAAGGTGAAAAAGGGATGGGTAACAACTCCAGCCAGAAATTCTATTTTCCTTTCTACTGACTTCTACACAAACTGAATGAAAGAACTTAAACTTAGATTCTTTATTTTCCTTTGCCAACACAAAGCTGCCCTCCAGGCTGTGTTTTTCTGGAGACTCCAATGCCCCTCCTTGGGAATACACGTACAGATACCCACTGCAGCTCTGGATCTGAGAGTTCCCCACTCCCCACACCAGAGCTGGTGCTCCCTGAGATGCTGGATCCTCTGTGCCACAGCTGAGCATTCCTGCACCACCCTGAAAGGGCAAGGAAAGGGAAAGCCCTTGCAAAACTGAGTCATTATGAGGACACACAGACCTAGTTCATAACTTCCAACGAGCCTCTTGCCATTTTTGTTTTAAAAGTGAGCTCTTTGGCTCAGGCTGTTTTTAAACAATTTCAGTTGGTAAAGAACTTCTCCTTCACTTTACAGGAAAGATTATGTTTTGAATTAAAAACAAAAATCTGTACTTGCTTTAAGTGCTATCTGGAGGTGGAATGCAATTTAAATTTGGACTTTTTAGGAGGCTAAGCATCAAGGATTATGGTTTGGATCTCAGTCTCAAGGACTGTGGTAGCTCCAGTTTTCTCCTGGAGGAGGAAAGTGCCCACAGCTCCTCGCTATAGGGAGGTGAAGTACCAGTAACCCAGGACAAAGGAACAGCTCTTTGCACACTGTTAGAGAAAGTCATCAGCTCCAGTTCAGTTAAAATCTGCTCTTTCTAGATGCTGTGCTACGTATGAAAACTGGCTTCTTGCTCCAGGAGCACCTGAGATACAGCTGCTCTTTCACATTCAAAATTTTGTTCAGCCATGCAATGCAACACTATTTTCTCTGTCTTACTAAAATACAAATTTTTTGCTTGATTTCCAAGTATTTTGTCAATAAAAGGTTTCTTCAAGACACCAGAGCCCTCCCAAGTAAAAAAGCCACAGCCAGGACTGCCCTGCCACGCTGGGTGCCACATTTATTATAAATACAGAAAACAACGTGTTCTGTGGAAGTATAACTAGAACTTAGGATGTACTTCACAAGCACCCCCCAAACCTGACAGTCTCTCCAGGAGAACCACTTTTCTGGCCACTAGATGTCAGCTCCTCAAGCAGCTCAGAAGCTGCGACCACAGAGAGACAAGTGTCCCAGATTTTAAATCCCTTAAATGGCATTAACTTAAAATAACCTGACCTCAGCATGGAGCGCTCCATGGCAGACAATAAATTCCACCAGCAGACAAACAGAAGCCAAAAAAGGCAAGTGATGATGATGAACACATCTTGCATCATCAACTGCGTTGGAAACGCAATGCACTGATAAAGAAATCTCATCCTGGGCAGAGCTCACAGCTGTCAGCCCAGGCACAGGGTCCCGTGCACAGCATGGGGTTTAGGGCATCCCACGTGCCAGCAAGTGGAAAAGGTGACACCTGGACACACGGGAGTGGCAGAAAGAAGTTTTGATACCAGTGCTGTACATGGGACACAATTATTTTCAAGCCCCGGGTCACTGCAGACCTCACTGGGCCCACCAGACTTCATGGCCAAGTGATGCAGATTAAATAATCCCCCATAAAATTGTAAGGCCCTCAAATCCTTTTGACAAATCAAGCAGGTCATGGTGGGACATGTTTGTGCAAACATCACTCAGCTGGGGCTAATCCTGGAAAAATCTAATCCTGGAAAAATCTCCTCCTGTATTTCCAGGACACTGGCACAAAAGGGTCAAGTGTCAGCTGAGCAGGGACAGGTCCCAAACACCTGCACTGGGATGTACTTAGGGAAGGGGAGACAACTCCAAACGAGAATGCAATCCAGGGCAATTCCAAAGCCTTTTCCTTCTACATGTTGCAGTATTTAGGCTCTATTTTCTCTCAAAACCCATGAACTCTCCCCTTTCCTGATACACCAAAGCAGCCAAGCCCAGAACCCCATCACTGCAGGCCTGCTGCCACAGCCTGCTTCCCTTATCAACATGAGAAACACGGCCCAGGTGAGGGAGCTTTGTGCTACCAAAATAGCTTTGTCCCTGCCAAGCTGATACTTTTGGGTTATAAATACATTTTCTGAAGCAGAAGGAGTCCACCAGTGGGTCTTTGTGCAGTGCAGGAGCGAGGCAGCCATATGGCAATCAGCAAGTGACACTCTCCTACGGGGCCATTTCATATTCCAGGCTACAATGAGCTTAATATAGGCCTAAAGAACCTAAAAATATTTAGAATTGTAATTTTGACATGAAGTACTCCAGCTATGTAATTTTAACATAAACACTGAGTTTATTTAACTCTAAAGTCAACAGATGGTATTTAAGTTAAGTTGGCTTTTTTTTATATAGGAGCTCTAAAAACAGCAATCAACTGCCTTACTGAGTTTTCAGCTGCTGAATGTCAACATTTTACCCAGAAAATATTAAATACTGCAAGCTAATACGGAAGGAGAGGCTGTCTGGCCTTATAATTACTCATAATTACCCATCAACCTTTCCATGTATCAACAGCAGTGATGTTTGTTTGAGCAATCCCAATAGATTGATCAGACCAGCAGCTCCTGATTTCCCATGTCGAGATGCAGTGCCTGAGAATCCTCTGTGCAATTCTTCCAAGAGTCCCTTTTTTATGCTGTTAACACCCAAAATGCCCCCCTGGAGCGCCATTATCTTTACCACAGGTTAAAGACCAGAGCTCCCAGCTCTACCCCAACATCATGGGCACAGTACTGGGGGACAGACCTTGAGCAGGAACAGGAGGGGCAGACACTGATCTCTGCTCCCTGTGACAGCGACAGGATCCAGGGAGTGGCTGGAGCTGTGCCAGGGCAGGCTTAGGTTGGATTTTAGGGAAAGGCTCTTGCCCCAGAGGGTGCTGGCACTGCCCAGGCTCCCCAGGGAATGGGCACGGCCCCGAGGCTGCCAGAGCTCCAGGAGCGTTTGGGCAGCGCTGCCAGGGATGGACAGGGTGGGATTTGGGGGGTCTGGGCAGGGCCAGGTCTGGGCTGGATGATCCTTGTGGATCCCTTCCAACTCAGCTTATTCCATGATTTTGTCATAAATCAGAGGATTGAAGACTCGGAGTGAATGTCTCCAAAGGAATCCTGTACGTACACTCGCTGTCTCCTCGTTATCTGAGCCAAGCTGATTGGAAATCCTTACTTAAAGCAGGGTGGGTGTGAGTGCTGAGGGTGAGGAGGGCCCTGCAGAGGGGGATACTCACGTGCAGTTTATTGAGCAGCACAGCATCCGTGGTGCTGTTGGCCCCTGGCTTTGCTGCCTTCCAGAACTGCTTCTGCGCCGAGTACCGGTTCATGGGACAGAGCTTGAACAGGCAATCTAGAAAAACATGGAACAAACACAGAGATGGCTTCAGCCAGTCATCATTATCTGGATTCTTGCTGCTAACGCTCTCCAAATATTCCAGCGGCAAGGAAAGATTTATAAACAAATTCCAAAAAGCTCTTGATCAGACAAATGCTTTTTTGAGCAGCAGGAATGCTGCCCCATGAATGATAAAAACCAACTGCTGCTGCCAACATCTGATGCAAGACCAGAAAATTTATAACTTGTCCCAGTCAAAAACGGTACCAGACTAAAATGGGAACACGTTCCAGCGCTTTCCCAGGCAAACAGACTTGGTTTCTGCACTTTCAGCTTGGAGTTTTTGTACTTCAGCAGGTAAACTATGTCAGGGTGGGAGGGTTTTGCTTTGGATTTTTTCACTGCTCTTACTGTCTGTTTAGTTTTTAAACCAAATCACTTCTATTGCTAGGGAAAACAGGGCAAAAAAATAGGAGAACCTCACGTAATAAAGTGGCAGCAGCATAAAATACCCTCGAACAACAGCCTGCACAAGCACAGACATTCAAGGCACAGCTCGAGGTAACATCAAACCCCTCAGGGTGTCAGGTTCAATACCCAGTGCATCAACACAGTTTATTCAACATTCTGCCTGGCAAAAGTCAGGAATCACAGCTCATTAGTCTTATTAAAACTACATTTCTGTATTAGAGATGCTAACTTATCAGTAATAAACCCACATGAGCTGCAGTGACTGTTTTTCCTCCTCTCGTCGCTAAGCAACGAACACGCAAAAAAATAAATTCAGCTATTCAAAGGCAGCGCCTAAAGTAGCAGCTCAGAAGTTCAAACGAAGTGCCAGAAAAGCCAGGAGGCTGTTCCCAGCCTCTCTGGCAAGGGAGTGGATGTAAGGCCCAGGCTCCTTGTTCACACGGCCTTTCTCCAGGCTCCTGTGTATCCCTGCGGGCAAGCACCGCAATTCGGGAAGGGGCAGGGGGAGGAGAGACCCAGCTGGGGTTCACCCTCACTGCCTGAAAAGCAGAGCTGCTTGTTCATGGACACTCTGGATGCAAGAAGGGAGAGACCCCACGCTGGAGACAAGTCATGGCAGCTCTGCCAGAGGTTGAAGTTGAGAGAGACCTTGGTAATTTCACCTCTGGATGCTGTTTGAGATGGACACCTTCACTCTTCTCATGCCTCTCCTCCAATCCATCCCCAGAGCACACCAGGCAACACCAAACACCTCTCACAGAAGGGCAAAGAACCCCAGAATGGTTTGGGGTGGAAGGATGTCAGAGACCATCCCATTCCGCCCCGGTTCACCAGCCCAGGACACCACCAGCAGATCCAGCAGGAGCCGGGCACGGCCCTGGGGCAGGACCGAGCTCAGGGCACGAGGAGGGAGCTGGAGCTGCATCTCTGCAGGAGCACTCGGCTCCACTCCCATCCACACTGCCAGCCTGGGGCTGCTGAACCACCAGGAAAAGTGCAAACCACACTTCCCAGGTTTGCGCTCCTCACCGTATTTTTCATTTCCACCAGGATGATTCACAGCGATTGACAGCACAGCAGAGATTCAAAAAGCCACTGCGGGCTGGCACTTCGAGCTAAAACTCTGCATTGTAAGCAACACACCAGTTATAAAATTTTCTATTTTTGCTTAAACCATCAGTTCACACAATGACAGCAATTAACACACAGAACTGCAGAGAAGAATTAATTGTATGCTAGATTTAGTCACAGTGCACTTCTTTCCATCCTTTTCAGTCAAGAAAGTTGTCAAGTTAGGCTTGACTTCCAAATTGTTAACTACAAGTAACCCCCTCTCCTGCCTGAAGCACCCAGAGAGGGCTACAAGTGTGTTTGACCTTGTCCAGTGCAAGAACGGAAAACATGACATGTTTTTCTTCGGTTTTCTCCCTAGTAACAAAGCTACAGATCTAAAGCAAACAATGAAAAGCACCCAATATATTTTATTTCTAGTATTTGTTCTATGAAATCTATTTCTGAAGTGGTTGAGAAGTTCAACTTTGCCTTATTCACCTTCGTATGGCCACCAAATGTATTTCACCACGGGTGAAACTACATGAACTTTATGGCCAGAAGACTTTTAGATCTCCAGACCCTGTGGCCTTGGATGTTTGCAAAGTCAAGGATGTGCTGGCTGAGTACCATCATGGTCATTGATCTGCAACCCACAGTCCTGATGGCTGTGCAAGATAAACCCATTCTTGTCATACACCATCCTTATGGAATTTAGCTCTATTTCTACAACAGGAGCCCAAAATCCAAAGCCAAAAATTGAAAATGAAGCCAAAGCAGCCCAAACCATCAGCTCACTGCTCTGCTCAGTGATTCCAGCAGCTTTAGCCACATAGGAAAGGTGATAAATAAAGCAATTACTGCACAGTAACGACATCTTTTTATAGAATGTTTGTTGAATATTAACCAGGAAGGAATGCATTTTCCTTTCAGATCTTCATGATACACGGTGAAAAATGGCAGAATTGCACAATGAAGAAGTATAAAAATAAAATACTACGTCACTGTTGATGAAACGATGATACATCGAGCCTGAACACCCAACAAAAGTCCTGCAGGAAAAAGGGATTGCATAATCCTACACTACCCCATCGGGATGATGAATGCTACATGGGCACGCATTAAATGTGCATTTCAACGCTTCCAAGCTAAATCCTGCTCTTCCGTCAGCGACTGCTGTGCACGGGATAAAGCGAGGCCGAGCACGGCTGCAACGCCCCCCGAGAGAGAGGAACGCTCTCCCCGTGGGACAGCACAGCCCACGGGGGCCTCTGCCACCTGCAGCTCCCCGAAATATCCCGGCAAGGATTGGCTGCCCTCCGCGTGCACCGGCAGCACAGAGGAGTCGGCAAAGGCGAGGATGCTGGGAACGCTAAAACCCCCGTGTTCCAAAGTATTTTGGGGTTCAAGGAAGAGGGAAACTTGCCAGCAACGTTATTCCAACTGCCAATTCCTTCTACCCCATTCTTTCCGTTTTCCCTTTTCCATTTTACATTCCCTTCTCAGTTAGGCCATGCTCCTTTCCAACCCAGCAGAGATTCCAAATTCCTGACCCTTCCCTCCAGCCCAAGCAGCCCCATCTCAAATGCTCAATTTCTGCTCTCATAGCACAATTAAAAACCTGACAAAGACTGAGCTTTTTCTTTTTCTTACAATGGACTCCATCACATGGGAATTTAAGTCACATTTAGGTAGTACATTAATGAGATTATTAGAAAATATAATGCAAGACTTGTCCAAAATTGCAAACACCATGCTTAGACAGGCTGCAATGATATAGAGAAGGGAGTAGAGTATTTCAGAGCCCACCCAGGACATCATCACCTTCTTTCACACAAAGCTGCCTAGAAATACATAAGTCAAACATTCCCATGCAATTCCAACCTCCCCTTCAGAGGCTTTTCCCACCATTTGGGGCATTAAGCGATGCCATTATGTCAACTCTACCCTTGGTCAAAGAGGACAGCTCAGAAAGCTCCTGAACAGGCACTGCTGACACCCAAAGCTCCACCAAGCAACACCAAACACCTTTCAGAGAACGGCAAAGATTCATGGAATCCCCGAATAGTTTGGGTTGGAAGGAACCTCAAAGTTCAACCAGTTCTACGCCCTGCCATGGCAGGGACACCTCCCACTGTCCCCGGCTGCTCCAGCCCCAATGTCCAGCCTGGCCTTGGGCACTGCCAGGGATCCAGGGGCAGCCACAGCTGCTCTGGGCACCCTGTGCCAGGGCCTGCCACCCTCACAGGGAAGGATTTCATCCCAATACTCCATCCCTCCCTGCCCTCTGGCAGCAGGAAGCCATTCCCCCTTGCCCTGTCCCTCCAGGCCCCTGTAAATTTCTCTCCCTGTCTTTTCTGTAGCTCCTCCAGGTGCCACCCTGGTCCTGTCAGAGCTCAGCTGAGTTTTGGCAGCCCCAGCCCCTTTTCCTCCCCCTGCCCTTCTCCAGCGCGCCCGTTCCAGAATGATCTGGAAGCAGTTTCAGCTCCAGCCAGGCTGGTTGTGCAATCCACCACTCATCATTTTTTCCAAATCTCCACCGCCTATTTTAAGCACTTAGGAGAAGGTCTTCACCAACTTTTCTGCAGTTGGAGAGAGCAGGAATCAAATACTTTGCTGGCAACAAAAAGGTGTGTCGTTATTTCAGGTTTTAAACCCAGATTCTCCAAAATGCCAACTGGAGAAAGGTAAGAACCAAGAGAAATTACTCCCCCTCACAAAAATCATACTTTAGGGCGCTTTCAAATGAGGGAAATCTATAAAGATGAAGATCTTTAAATAAGTCACTTACAAATCCACTGAATATTTAACACCAACACAGCTGTTTCTTCATTACTTGGAAAAAACCAAACTCATTTTTGCACAGCAAAACTAAAATTAAAAGAAAACCAGCAATTCCCTGTTGAAATTTTGCAGTTTCTCTTCAGACTTTTCTATACTTAGATACCTGATATTTTCCCAAGGCCAAAGCCTGCTCACAGGAGAGAATAAATACACAGATAGTATCTTTTCTTTTTATTTTAAATATGAAAGAACAGCAGCAATGAAGAAGTAACATAGCTGGAAATGACGGAAATACTGTAAATAGAAGTTGTTGACTTTATATTTACAAAATTGCACATCTTTAATGCACTCACAAGGATGGTAACACTCCACAAGATGAGGAGTTTATTTAAAGACAAAATGAAGGCCTCTCTTGTGCACAAATGCAGTATTTTCACACAGGAGACTTAGAGAATAATACAAAATGCACGTATTCAATCACAGACAAGTTTCACCTTTTCAGAAACTCTTGGATTACTCCATCATCTATTTCTATACTTGTTCCTTCTGAGATTTAAAATTAATAGATGACAGCCTAAGAGGTTCAAAGAATATAGAACAAAAGCAGCTACAGAAATGTGTTGATTATTAATCATTCCTGCATTTCCATGAAGAGGGAGAAAAAGGAACCTGATCCTACTGAAATGGTTCTCTTTGTGATGAGAAGACATCCTTTCATTTTCAATTTGCAGTGATCAAGCTTTGCTGGGAGCACAGCAGCTCGGTTCAGAAGAGGGATTTTGTCAGGATGCAGCAGCACCTGCCCTGTGCTCCCAAAGGAGCTCCACCCCCAGCTCCAGCCCAGCAAGGAACCAAACCTGGGCCCTGCACATTCAGCCTGGTGGGAGAACTCAGCTGAATTCCAGCCTCGTACTGCCAACAGTTCTGCCACTGCACGAGTGGGGAGATGGAAGCACAGGTGAGCCGGGCATAGGGATGGGACAGGAAAAGCTGTGGCTGCCCCTGGATCCCTGGCAGTGCCCCAGGCCAGGCTGGACATTGGGGCTTGGGGCAGCCTGGGACAGTGGAAGGTGTCCCTGCCATGGCAGGGGGGAATGGGATGGGATTTAATGTCCCTTCCAGCCCAAACCGTTCTGGGACTCTATTCCAGGCCCAAAGATCTCGTAGCAATCACGTCCCTCTGCAAAGCAGCCCAATCACTCAGGATTCAAACCCTGCACTAATTACATGACAAAATTTATTAGAGGTTTCTGCTGTGGTGACGTCTGTTACCTCCCTGCTTTGTGCTGCTGCATCTTGTGTTTTGAGGGCTTTCAATGCCTTGCTTTTTAAAGCAGAATAAAGGGGGAAAAATCACCCTTGCAACCAACATTTAAATTGAGAGTGTACACGATTTGTGATCTAAATACATTTTAATTTTTTTGTTAGAATAATCACCCTCCATTCCTATCTGCAAGACACGAGGGTAACCACCCTCTTGCTATTATATTCATTTATGCAAAGCCCTACCAATGGGAATTGCTGCTTCATTTGTTCAAGCTGTAACAACACAGGAAATAATGTAATTGTTATTAACTTGGAGCTGAAGTATCAAGGCAAAGGGAGAAGACTGAATAGAGATTTCAGAGAGAGAAAAATTATATACCTGAGAGCTGGACACTGAATTTTCAGTGTCTGCTAAAGCTACATACTCAGCAATGAAACATTAATTAAAAAGCAATGGCTTTTTGACCACGTAACTAACTAGCATATGCCTGCACACAACACTGTGACTCAACAATAATAAACACAGCATTCTAGATTTATTGAAATTTGCTGTGGGGTAGGGCTGTCATTAGAATCATGGAATCACAGAAGGGTTTGGGTTCTGGAAGGGACCTGGAAGCTCATCCAGTTCCACCCCCATTCCATGGCAGGGACACCTTCCACAGACCAGGTTGCTCCAAGCCCCATCCAGCCTGGCCTTTCCCTCAGCAGAAACCCAAGAGCAAAATTTGATTCTGGCAAGGAAGAGCAAACACCTCACTCCTCACCTGCAGGGATTCATCTCCTGAGGCTCTGGACACACTGTCACATCTCAGGGTAAGCTCAGAACCAAAGCACAGACAACTCACTCCCCCAAGCACCCCCATGACCACAAGAGCAGCAAAGCGCCCAAAAAACAACCAAAACACTGACCTGAGAAACGCACCTTTAAGTAAACACCTTGTGTTCCAAAGAGTTCAGAACACACCAGTGTTTGTTTTATTTCTACACGTAACCTCTTTGGTCTCCTTCAAAAAGAAAACTGCTACTCGAAAAGAGAGAAATATTTAGACACTGGATATACAGGCAGTTCCAAAAGGAAACATTTGCAGGAAAGACCAGATGCTTTTTTCTATCTCTGGTACTGAGGGAAGATGCTGCGTGAAAACACAGAGCCAGAAGGGAGAGCAGCACAAGTAGAAAGGAAAAAACCCCTAAACCCCACTGATTTAACTACAACCTATCCCATTTGACATCCGTTCAGGCTAGAAAAGCAAGAAAACCATTCCTCTCCTTGTCATCGTAGTGCATAACATGTCCCTGGATGGGCAACACTGGGTACAAGAGATCAGAGATGACAAAACAGAGCCAATTCCCTCAGAGAAAGCTGTTATGGACACAGTGAATGCACCAGGCATCCCTGGAAGCATTAAGGAACAGCCTCATTTATGGACATGATGGATAACTTCGACCAAGAGAAGCTACTTCAGAATAATCTCTTTAGAAATCATCGAAGCACCTTGATGGCTCCTGGCTAGTAACAGACACAAGTCAGGAAAAAGCCTCTTCATGCTGAGGAGAGGGAAAAGAGAAGGAAGAAGCCTCAGGTGAGGGGTTCACAGCACACTCACACTGATGTGAGTGAATCCAGCATCCCAAGGAGGCTGCTGGTCCCAGGGAGTGTTTCTGCTGTCTCAGCTCAGCTCCATCCCTGGTCCAGCCTGAAAAGAAACCCTGAACAAGAGGCCACCCGGACAAACTGAAAGGCCATCCCTTTCTCTCCCTCACAAGCACTGAAAATCAACTTTTACTCACTAAAAGAAGAAGGATTTGTACTTTATATGAAGGGAATTCAGCAAAATAATGTCATATGGGTTGCAGAAGCAGTTTTAAGTAAATTGATGTGGCTCTAGCCTTTGTCCCAGCCTGAGAGCTGGATTCTTGACCCAGGAAGCCATTCCCAATCTCCCTTTTAATAGTTTCCATGACAAACCTCCCTGTGAGACACCAACACAATTCTCTTTTCAGTCTACATTCTACCCCGGCAGTAAACCAAAGCAGATTTCTTTGCTGGCCAAATTTCATTTCATTTTGGCTGCTCACCCCCTGGATTTCATTCTCACATTTGCTTCTTCACTTGCTCCTGCTTTTCCGGATAAAAGTTCCTGCTGAAAACAGGGCAGGAAGTGGGGGCAGGAGGCAGGGAAAGCTTGGACGGTCTGAGCACAGGAAGAACAAGGAAGATCGAATTTCAAACCCCCTCTGGAAACGTCAGTGTTGACCAGCATGGAAAGAATACTGTTGTGCTATTAGACAGAGCTGACTGAACAGCATAATAAAAGTCACTTCTATTTAAAAACATTTCGTGTGCGTGTCACAGGGAATGAACCGCCACAGCATCACGCAAGAGAAAAGACAATTTTTCAGCTGTTCAATAAAGCGGCTCCATTTTCAGCTGTTAAATGGATTTGGCTTTAAGAAAAACTGCATTGCCAAAAAAAGATGTAGGGACATTAAATAAATATTTGATAATATTATTGAGGTCTTGGTTGGAAGAATGGAAGAAATAATAAAATTGAATTTAGTGCTTCAATTTTTCTTATGCTAATGAAGCACTTGAGATCCCTTGCCTGAAATGCTTATTTGTTTCTTTCCTTCGGCACCAGGTGCTGCCCTCCTGAGCTCGCAACCCACTGCCTCCTGCAGAAATCCAAATACAGGTTCACAGCCCCTTGGAGAGCTTCCTTAGCTCATCCCTCCCTTCCAAGGGCAGAATTAGCTTCATTCCTGGCATAACACCTGAATTGATCCCTTCCAGCACTCCACTATTTCTGTATCTAACCTATTTATTTTTACAACTTCATGCCATCATTTCCTTCCCTCTCCACACGGACATGCAGAAGAGAACTGCTCCCTCTCCCAGCAGTATCTGCAGGCTCCTGTGTCCCACAGCTACCGAGATGCAAGGCTGGTCAGTGCTGCTCCCGCCCATTTCCCTCCTGGATTTTCTCTCGTACCTTTCTGGAAGCACGAGGTGCTGTGCTGAACAAGAAACTTCACTTGAGGCTCTGCCAGGAAGCAAAACTGGAAAAAAATAATTACTATGCTTTTTGGCAATGTTTCTTTTTATGTATTTTCCGAGGCAGCAACTGCACTTTTAGTCACAGCACAGCATCGACAACTCCTTTCCTAAACACAATTCCCACACCACGGATCCTTCCCTAAGGCACTGCCATGTGCCCACCCTCCTCCTCTCTGGATGCAGCCAACAGAGCAGTCTCTGGCAGTTCTGAGTGAATTCCCAACTGGTGTCTCCTCTGCAGAGCTCTCAGAGCACAGCCAGCTGTGACCCACGCCGTGGGCAGACATGGGCAGCGCCCAGGAGGGGAGAGCTGCCACAGAGGTTCAGGCTTTCAGAAACCGGCTTAATAAAGCAAAGATAAATGCAAAAAACCCAGGCCTGCCTTAACTATAGGAAACACCACTCTGGAGCTGAGCAGAGCAGAGTCCTGCTGCCCAGCTGTGCTGAGTTCCCAGGCAAACCCAGCAAAACACTGCTGCCCACATCTGTTCCCAGTCTGGACGTTTTATTCCTTGCTTTCTGTTCCTGGGCTTGAGTCTTTCACCTCCCGAAGGCCTCTCCCTCTCTGCACTTTAAACAGTCCCCATCCTTCTGGCAGGGGCCCAGAGATGCTCTGCTGAGGCCTATCAAGTGATGCAGCTCAATCTGTCCAAGCTCGCTCCGGCGCTGGGCGCCGCTTCCCCTCCCGGGAACACAGCACGGAAAACGCCAACAAATCATGCAGCTAATTAAAACCTGGCCTCCAGAACGTAGTCTCAGCACTGAAGGCTGCACTCTGGAAGTCATTTTAATAAGCAGGTTGTGCTGACAAGGTGTATATACCCCGTAAACACAAGTGCTGCCATATATTGCCTCTGCAGCAGCAAAGCTGAGCGCTACAGCAGAGAGCGGAACAGCCAAGCACTTCTAAAAAGCACAATATTCCAGTCTGACAGCACTTAAGAGTTAAGCTGTGCCAGCACCGCTGCTGAAACACAATCCATGGCTTTGGAGATCAAAAATGAAAGTGGAAAATAGTCCCTAAACTAGTAAAACAGCCCCTTCCAGGCAGGGCTGAGGAGCTGCGCGTTACCAAATAAGGGAAGCGAGCGGCGGGAGCCGAGGATGCAGGGCCGCGCTGGGTGCGGGACGGGGGAGAGCTGGATCCCAGAGAGAGCTGGATCCCAGCAACAGCTGGATCCCAGAGACNGAGAGAGCTGGCTCCCAGAGAGAGCTGGATCCCAGAGAGAGCTGGATCCCAGTGACAGCTGGATCCCAGCGGTGGGAGCAGCCACCCACTGGGTGCGGGATGGGAGAGAGCTGGATCCCAGCGACGGGAACAGCCACCCACTGGGTGTGGGATGGGAGAGAGCTGGATCCCAGAGAAAGCTGGATCCTGGAGAGAGCTGGATCCCAGGGAGAGGTGGATCCCAGCGACAGGAACAGCCACCTGCTGGATGTGGGACAGGAGAGAGCTGGATCCCAGAGATGGGAGCAGCCACTCTCCGGCCTGCTCTGCACACGGCAGGGACAAATGTGCCGGCAGAGAGCTGGACCCCAAAGACAGCTGGATCCCAGAGAGAGCTGGATCCCAGGGAGAGGTGGATCCCAGCGACAGCCGGATCCCAGCGATGGGAACAGCCACCTGCTGGATGTGGGATGGGAGAGAGCCGGACCCCAGAGACAGCTGGATCCCAGAGATGGGAGCAGCCACCCGCTGGGTGTGGGACAGCCAAGAGCTGGATCCCAGAGACAGCTGGATCCCAGCGAGAGCTGGATCCCAGCGGTGGGAGCAGCCACCCTCCGGCCTGCTCTGCACAGGGCAGGGACAAACATGCCCTGAGCAGAAGCAGGGCCCGGCAGCAGGGCCTGCAGGAGTCCATCCCACCGGCAGCACGTCCTCGGGGGTTCCTCGGGGCTGGAAATGCAGGGCTGCCACTGCAAACAGGCAAAGCCCCAGAGATCGTGTGACAGAGACACCGATGGGGCATTTGCCACCACCTGAAGCACCTGAGAGCCTGCAAAGACAATCCCAGATCCTGGGGATGCTCCCTGTCCCACAGGGATGCGATTCACCTGCTCCATGGAGCTGCCCAAGCGCTACCACACGAGCACAACACCGAGCTGCTGAAGAGAAACTGATCCTTTTTCAACTTCAACTGAGTTGTTGTTTTCTTCTCTCTTTTTTAAACGCATGGGTGTAATTCAATTTATTTTTGCCTGCTCTCCTACCTCACTGTCATCCAGCAAAAGAAGCGGAACATGCTATCATCCATTTCAGGGATGTTTCATACACGCTCCCAGTGTGAGCCTTCTGCAGAAATAAACACTCAACTTGGGGTCTATCTGCCAACAGAGCAGCTTCTCTGCCTCCTTGGTTTATCACAGCTGATTATCTCCCTGGAGAACAGGCTGTCAGAGCCCACAGGAACCCCAAAACTTCATGGGATAAACCAAGGAGTTAAAACACACCTGCAGAGAAAACCACAAGTTTCATATCTTTAACTCCATATCCAACTACAAAGCGAGAAAGTCTGGCTTTAGGTGCTGACAATGCCTCCCTTATTTCCCTGAAATCCTGGGGACAAAACCAACCAAAAAAAAAAAGAACATTCTGCTGAAACTACGATGAGGCTTCTCACCCACAATATTCCCCAGTCATTGAATGTCAGAGGCTATTAATTATTGCCTTCTCACAGGTGTGTGAACCAGCAGCCCCACTGCCCTCAGTCCCCCACTGCCAGCTGCAAAGAGATGAGCAAAGCTGCACATTCGTGTGGCCTTGGCCAGTCACAGCTGGGAGGCCTTCCCAGGGTGTGGAATCAGCTGGAAAACAGGAGGGCAAAAGCAATGATCAAAACTTTACCTATCCCTGCAGCACTGATAACATTACTCCTTAATTAACCCTTGTGGTGGGAGTGTAATGAAGTCCTTGGGCCACAACAACAGTGCACCAAGGCATTTGGATTGTCAAAAGGGACAGTGCCCATCTGCCCCTCAGGGCATGACCACTGTCACCACCACACACCCCTTCCTGTGGGCCTGAGAAGTCTACAGAAAATAAATGTATTCAAGCTGCTTTGTGCTACAGCTATTTTAAAACTTCCTTTTCCACAAAGAACAATAATTAGGTATTTTCACTCTTTCAAGCTGCCTTACTGACACAATGATAACACATGAACCAGTGAGGGAGAAAGCTGGATTCAGAAGTGATGGATGGGCTGGGAGAATTATTAAATAACACCAGCTGCATCACTGAAGGCATCCTACACTCACATCCACCCAGAGTCAGCAAAGACAGTTGTCTCGGCTCACAAATACCACCTCTGTCGGTAGCCTCAACGCAGAAACAAGCTTCCAAGTTCAGAAAAATGAACTGAAATCTTCTTTTAACACTGTCTGCTCCTTTCCGTTCTCTTCCTTCATTTGTTTCAATCACTGTCTTTATTTCCAATTATTAATTGTATCATAATTGCATTAGAACTGTTTTCTGGTTGTGTCACGTGGTCTAGTCTCTACTTCCAGATCTACATCAGTTTTGTGCCTTGATTTCCAGGATTTCAGGTTGCAGATGAATTTAATCAGGTTTCACACGAATTTTCCTTTTCTGCACAAAATCCTGGCATTCAGAAACAGCAGAAGCGACCAAAAAACCCTGATTCTATGGCACAGATTTGATAATACCAATTTACAGCTGTGGGTCTGCAGAGCAGGACGGAGCCACAGAGCAGGAGGTGAAGCCCTTTGGAGGGGACATACTGGGACAGCCTCAAGCGGTGCCACCTGGCCAAGGCAGCCACACTCAGGTTTAGTCCCACAGAGGGACAGGAGCCAGCCCTGGTGGTTCCACAGCCAGGATGGAGCATTCCAAAAGCTCCTGCAGCCCCCACTGGCTCTGCTGTAAATTGAAGGGGAGTTCTCAGAATGTCACCAGCAGTGCCAATTCACCCCTATGGTGCCACTTGCTGGTTCCAGCCCCTAAAATCAGCCCTTGGCACCCTCAGCTCCAGGAGGGCTCAATGCACCGGCCCCTGCCAGCTCTCCCACTGAGGAGGTTTGAAACAATGCTTCCCAGATTTATGACTCCACAGGAAAACTGCAGCAGCACAAGGTAGCACTGGACTGTGTTACTCACCTGTAGGTGCCTCGGGTAAGTTTTACCCACAACGATTCCAACCTTTGGAAAAAACAAGATTCTCAGCCTCTCAATCCAACAAGCAACTCCTGTATGATGAACCAGACACGAGTTATGAAATCTGGATTGCAAGTGTCCTTGGTATTAGAGATGCTCAAAAATAGATTCAGAAATAACTATTTCAGCAAATCCCAAATGAAACCCAGACAACCAATGTTATCCAAAGGCTCCATCACAGAAAGTGCCAACTGTCCTGATGAAACATCTGAACCTTATTCCAAGATAAATGGTACAAGCAGAACAAAAACTCCCCTCAAAACATCTGAGGATATGTAAAAAAACCCCAAACACTAAGTGAAAAAGATGTGAAAAGCTGATTATCTGCAGTTTCCTGAGCTTTTCGATCTGGAGGAGCACTTGGGACTTTCCACATGAATTTCCCATTTTACTGCGATGTTTTGAAGAGGACGCCACTAGAAGCAGCGAGATAAATTTGTCAGCCAAGTCTCTGGACTTTTAAAAGGTGAACTTCACGATACCAACCATGCCTTCTCTTTGCCCACTGAAAATATCCCAGAAGTCTGCTACTTTTCCATTCAAACACACAAACTGCACATTAGGTATTTGCAGAGCAAATCCACTATTTTTTTATTAAAGAGCACTTATGATACTCCACATAAGTGAAATGAAAAACTTCTTCAAGAAAGGATTATGGGTCTAAACAAAAGATACTGGCTGGCACAAACTCAGTGAATTGTATTTCCATCATCTTCAGCTCTTGTAGAAACAGAGAACCATTAACGAACAGAAGAGTCACCGGTGCCCTGTGGCAGCACTTCCACTACACAGATTTCCCCTCTTGCTCATTCAAAAAGCTTTGAAGGCTTTTTTAAAAGGTGAAGCCACTGAAAGTATGCTTAAAAATATTACAAAAACTCAGTATTTGAGGAGAAACAGATGAGCTGCTGGTGAATCACGTGCCCTGCAGAGCAGTTTCTGAGCCAAAACGCTTCTGTGACACTGTGAGAATAACCCTGTATGTTTTCCAAGGCAGTACTGAGGCTGGAAGTGTGACAGCAGGGCAGGGGAGGGACAGCACCGTGCTGCAGACAGGGATGGAGCAGAGCTGCTCTTGCAGCCCTGAACTCGCACTGCTACAGACACTGCCAAGTGTTGTAATTTCCATGCACATTATCTCCATTTCTTTGATGGAACATGTCTGGAAAGTTGTCATCAGCTTGCCCACACTCTCAGACAGTGTCCCACGTCTGGGGACACGAATGACCGCTAAACTGAGAAAGCTTCCAGCCTGCACTCCAGGGCTGCTCACGGATTCTGAGCGACTTCAAACACCCCAAGCTCACCCCAGAGACCAAGATTTTCTTATCAAACAGCCCTGCGTGGTACTTTTTCTAATAAATACACCCAAACAGCTGCTGAGTACAAGCCTTAAGCCATATGCCTGTTACATACACAAATCAACTTTTTCACTAAAAATATTTAAACTGAAACTGTTGATAAACCCACTGTGATGGAGCAGATGGATCCGTCAGTTCGCCATCAGAACACCCTTTTGCTAGATTTAAAACTTGCAGAGGGCTTTCAAAGAAGTAACAGAGATTAAAGATTTGCAGAGGACTTTTAAAGAAGTAACAGAGTTGTTCTGCACGCCCTTGAAGGGGCACACAATGAACAGGCAGAATCACAGAATGAACTAGGTGGGAAAAGACCTTTGAGATCAACTCCAACCTATGACCTAACACCTCCTCATCAACTAAACCATGGCACCGAGTGCCATGTCCTTTTATTAAACTGGTTTAAACTGTGCAGAAATGCACACAGGACGGACAAGGAACCCGACTAAACCCAAAGGTCCATGAAGGCCACCATGTCCATGAGGTTTTAACCTCCTCCCTCCCAGGCAGCGCAGGGAAAGCCACTTTGCTCAGATGAAAGCTCCACCCTTCCTCACAAACCACCTGAGGAATGCAGGCAGCTCTGGGCAGCAGCAGCTCCCAGGACTGCCTGCAAGAGCAGCCTTGCTGGAGCATCCTCCCCCAGCACGGCCCTCAGGCAGCTGCCTCCTGCCCACTCCACCCTCGCTCTCCTCCATGGCAACACTTCCATGCCCAGCGGGGAAATTCGGAGCGAGGAACACGGGATGATCCCTGCGTGCTCAGCCCTGGCACGGCTCAGGCACCAGGAATCTCTGCAGAGCAAGGGCAGCACCTCAGCACCGCAGTCATTGCAGAAATTCCAGCCCAGAGGCTGGGCTGGCTCCGTGTGAATCCCAAAAGCCCAGCCTGGAGCTGGAGGTGGTACCCAGGGCAGAAAACCCTCACGGGGTGCTGCCTGTCAGAGCTCCATCACAGATGGTGGAAGAATTCCTGTGGATCCATGTCTGAGGAAAGGCTGTTCCACTGGACACCTTCCTTTTCCAATCATCACAAATATCCAGTCCCTATCATCTGTTCCTACCATCCCCAGGCTTCTGAGTGTTAAACAGGGATAAAAAGGATATTGCAGCCCGACCACAGCCACGTGGTTCCTTCCTGTACAATCCACTGGTGCTGGTTTGTGTGTATTTACACAGGATTTGCTCAAAAATTCCCTTTGATACACATTCAGGAACTCTCAGTAGGTCACCTGACTGCTTCAGCAAAAGCTCTGTCCAGAACCAACTCTCTCCATACCATTCCCAAAGAGCTTGAGAAGATAAAACACAGCCCCGGGCAAGCCTTGCCCTCCAGAACATCGAGTGTTGTACACAGGAGCTCAGCGTTTATCTGGAACAAGAATCTAGATAAGCTTACCTTTACACTTGCAAAATAATAAATATTTATAAGCAAACGTTCTCCTTTCTACTTACACTATCAGGGCACTATGCCTTTACACTTTAAAAATCTAAATATTGGAAGCATGGTTTAAATTAGCACAGCGCACAAGATACTGCCAATGAATTATCCACCAATAAAAACCACGTTTGGAGGCGGGAGAAACTCTGGGAGCTTCCAACACGCGCCACAGAACAGATATTCAAAGTAGCTGAGTCATTGTGGTTTTCTGAAATGAGCCTCCAACCAGGACCTGAAGGAAGGAACATTAAGTGACAGGCTCTTCAAAATCTGACAGATTAAAGTTTTTCTTTTAAAGTCCCCGAGTTTCTCAGTCCGAGGCTGCAGCTTCATTACCTCACACTTTTTTCCCTTTTATTTTTGGTTTTTGAATACTTTGATATCTAGCTCCCAACACACTGTTTAACTTCAATCCTGCATTAAACATCAGAGAAAGGACCAGGCTCACCAGACTTCTAAAAACCCAGAGCAGACAGGCAAATCCAGTAGTTTCTGCACAGAAAAGGTACAAGAAAGAGATCAGAAAATGTAAACATTGGATATACCTGGAGGGAACACAAGGTACAGCAAGACAGAATTAATTCACTGTGAGATGCAGACGGCTCCCCTCAATCCCTTCCTGGTTTTCGGCAGGAACAAACTTTGGTGAAGGATCACAAAGATCCTCAGAACAGCACAAATGTATGCAGCCATCAGGTATGAAAATAATACTGAAATGTGAAAAAAAAAAGGAATTTCTGCACACAAAAATCCCCTGTCCCTGTAAAGTGTCTGGAAACAAGAATCAATTTTTCTGGGTTTTTTTCCCCCAAGAACTTTACTTTTCCTCTGAGGTTTTGGGTTGTGCTTCTTTTTTCTGCTGAATTACAGAAAATGAAAAACTTGGATATTTTCATATTCTTCCTCAATAAGGGGTTCATGGAGAAGTTGCAAGAACAGAATATTTTCTCCTGTTCAATTCTGAACGTTGTTTTACTCATTAGTGGGAAGAACAAGAACTCCACGTGGAGTCCACATCTCAAAACCTTGCAAAGGGGTTTTTCCTCCCGTCCTTCCACCACTCCCTCTCTCTGTTTAGTGGGTGCAGGCTCGGGGTGCAGAGGCAGCCCAGGGAATTGTGACACCCCTGAAACACATCCTGAAATACTTCAGCCTCAGCACAGCTGCAGGGTTTCCCCTCAATCAAACACTCCACAGAGGCAAAGAATTTATTACATTTCTTCCCTTTACAGCTCTCCCTGCCACTCCTCTGCCTTCAAGGTCCTCCCAAGATTGCTCAGCACTGAGGATTGGGAATGCTGAGCAGCTGTGGTAATGCTTTCTGATCTTTCAAGGTAACTGCACCTAAATACTAAAAAATAAACATGAAAACACATCCTCTCAGTTATTTTTGCATCAGATGAAAACTACAAATTAAATGACAACAGTAATACTAAGATGTAAAAGAGCTGCTGTGAAATATTGGTGGATATTCGTAGCATAAGCTACAACAATTAAATATAAATATAAAATTGTCTCTATATACTGCACTCCTTTGTCCTACAATGTTTATTTGTGTATATATACGTATAGAAATATACACATGAACCTGTAAGGAGACTGCAATACAAATAAGCTGTTAAAGCCCAGAGCTCTTTGCAGGCAAATTCTGATCCCAAGGCAGAATTATCATCTGTCAAGTTTCCCAAATCTTCACAGAACACAAAAACTTTCAGCACATGACAGGCTGCATATGGAAAAAATTATATTTGGGATTAAATCTTATAGATCATATTTGAAGGATCTTCTCCTCATTGTCATTCTTCATGACCAAGGCCATCTGCCTGACAGGGAGTGGGAAGATAGAAATTCTTCACTTATTTTAAAGCTTGTCAATGCCAACCAAGAACGTTATTTGTAAAATCTATATTGCCTTCAGATTTACCTCCAATCCCCCAGGCAGGAGCTCAGGGTGCTGCCATTCCTGTTTAGAGAGGAGGCACTTTGCAGCAGGGAAAGATTATTCTCTCTATGGAGCACGTGCAGGGCACAGAGCCACCATCCCACAGCACTGCCAAATGCTCCTACAGCAAAGACACAATTTTAATTTCCCAGGAAAACGTGGTGATTGAGTTACTCTTACAGGGCCTCGAGTTCTGATCCGTTTTTGTGGCAATCACCTGAGTATGGGATGCATTGTTTGCTTTTTAATCAACAAGGAAAATGCATTTTTGAAGGACAGAACAAAGTAAGTCAACACAACAGCAAAGTTGCACAAAAGTGTCTGCCCAAAAAAGCCTCTTTGCTCAGTACTGATGATAAGACATGAGCAAGAAGTCAAAGGCACCTGGATGCATTTACCATAAAAATCCAGTTAAATGTACATGAAAATGCTGTGGTTGGGAAAGGCTCTGTGCTGAAGCCATTTGTGACCAGGCAACATCACAGATCCACCACTTGGTGCTGTCTTGGAGGCCTTTGGTGCTGGTAAATCAAAGCTTTGAGTCTGGAGCATTTGCCAGATCAGCACTGCAATTCCTGCTTTTGGGAGGAGTTTGGGAAAACACCAATGTCAACATCCAGCTCAGCCCTCTCCGGCCCCGCTCTCCCCCTCAGAGGTCTGCAGAGGGGACTGAGCTCTTCTCCTTCCTCACTGCTGCTGGTTACATTCCAGTAATGCTCAGATTTATTCCTCTTTCTCTGACAATAAAACGCAGCTTTATGGCAGCAGGAGCAGCTCTGGACTGGAATCCCCAACCCAGAGCAGCCCCTTTGGACTGGGTCCCAGAGAGTGCTGGGCCACCACCAGCCCAAACCTCTGTCCCCAGGGCTGGTCAAAGCCCACTGCTGCTGGCTGGAGATCACGTGCTGCTCCAAAGGGGAGGGAAAGCATTTTTGTAGCTCTAGCTCAGATTTTTTCCTTTTCAGGACGGCTGCTCCCTCATCCAGCTCCCTCACTTCCTCATGCCTGCAAGTTCTGTGTTTATTTTTTCCTTGTATAATTTTTAACCTCGACAAATAGAAGGGTTGACATTCACTAAATGCAAGGTCTAAGTGCTACCAGATTGCTTCTGCACAGCACAGCTCTCTGTATCCTCAGTAAAACCCAGCTCAGGCATAATTTGTTCTGGTTCAGGCAGGGGAAGATCCTGTAGCAGTGTTTTCAGCACTGTCATGGTTTCTCTGCTGTCAGTAGAGCTTGCAGGAGATTTCCCACTCTGAACATCTCACTGAGAGCTACAGAAAGGCTCTTCAACCACAACACAAGGAGTTATGTTTTCATTGAACTTCTGTACATTGCATAATCAGAACAGATGATAATTGCCAACACTGAGGGTTCAGTGCTGACTATTTTCACAAATTAGGAACGAAGAAGTGTTAGCCCTAACACACAAGTCCCTCTCTGACTGAATAGTTGTTCCTTAGAATAAAATTTTCAAGGAACACTGTGCTCGGTGTCAATCTGTAATGGCTATTCTGGAGTTTCCACACTCATGTGAGACATTAGGCTTCTTTTACACATTCATCAGGGGCCACCAAAGCTAATCCAGGATTTCTGCAACTCCCTACCCCCAGCCAGCCAGTTGCCAAGCAAGGAAACAAACACTTTATTCCTAAAGATCCACTAAGGTGCTTTTCAAGACTGACCTCAAAGCAGTGAATTCCTCTCTGGATGGCAAAAAAATGCAAAGCAGTTTTCAGAGACAAGAACCTTCACCAACAGCTCACTTGTTTCCTGGAGTTTGGATCACAAACGTTCAAGTCAGACAGGAAAGCCTGGAGGTTTTTACACACTCAGGCCCCAAATCACCAGGAGCTTGACAGATCAGCACTGGCACCTCGATCTCCACCCAGCAATGTGAAGAATGCAGCTGGAGGTGCTGGAACTGCAGCAGGAACTGAGGGAGAGGAATCCCACTCAGGTGTTGACACATCAAGTACTACACTTCATCCTGAGGGATGAATCCAGATCCTGCAAGGAGAAGGGCAGAATGTTCCATCTCCAGCAGTGTGGGAAGGGTGGAAGATGTCAGTGGCACAGGCTGCTGGCTGAAGACACCTGGCAAGGTCTGCCTTCCCTCACAGCACATTTTTATGGCTGGCTATGCTGGCAGCGTCAGCACTTTCCTCCTGACTGCTCCCAAACACCAGTACCCACAGCTTTACTGCCCTGAGACACCACCCCTGCAGTCAGGACTCTTGCTCAGTGAAGAACAGGCTGCCCAGAAAATCAGAAGTGAAATTATTTAACTTCGGGGTTGGGTTCCTCTTGGACTAATGACTTCCGTGTGGCACTTGGACACAGCACCTGTAAGGCCTCCTTGATAAGGGGACTTAGCATATTTATCTCTTGTCTTCTGGAGTAAATAGCTTAAATTAATATATTTTTGAATTGTAACTGATTTCAAAATATAAAGCCTTACCTTTTAAATAAAATAAGGTTTTAATATAATTTACTGCTACTGCAAGCAGCACAGAACTTCCCTGTGCCCTAAAAGTAAGAGAAGGGAGACGATACAGAAGAGACTCTCTGAACTCCGAGTTTGACACAGATGAGCTCCCCAGGGGTGCCACAGTGCATTCATCTGCTCCCTCTGAACAACCTAACACCTCATAACCACAGCAAGTCAAGGGACGAGAGGAAATCAAACCTGGCCACAGAGAAATGTCAAGGGGAAAAAGCTTAAGAGGCCAGGAGTGGTTCCCTAGAGCTTACTGGGGAAAGCAGGCTGAAAAACAAAACTGCTGAAGCATCAAGATGCAAACCTGCACGTGCACTGGATGATCCAGAGCACGGATCACACCTTCCCTGGCTGTGGGCTCGTCAGCAATCATCCAGCCAAGGGCAGCCAGGAGGCTCTGCCTGAAGCTCAGCCCTGCAAGTGCCAGCACTTCCAAGCTGAAAATGCTTTTCTGAACCAAACCTGACTGCGTTTGGCACCAAGTGGTTGTGCTTCCACACATCCAGCACAGCCCACAGCTAAGTCCTGGGAACGTCTTTAAGTGAAATGCAGCTGCTTTTGTCTGAATACAAGCACTTTGAACCTCAACTGCAAAGCCCTGCCACAAGAGGTGATGATCCACTGGTAACTCTCTCTGGCTATCAAATTCCAAACCTCCCACCAAATTGGGAAGCATCATTTAGATGATCCTTGTTTAAAAGACCCTTTCCCATGTATTTGGCTGTCTCAAGCAGCCAACAGGAGGTGAACACAGCTCCAAAGAACTCCAATTCAAACAAAAGTGAAGAACAGACCAGCTCACCCAGCCTCCCACCCCAGACTTGCCTATTTTGTATTTTTTGTATTTATACCCGAATAACCAACTTGCACATAAGAAAACAATAACTCATCACAGCTCCTGTATTGCAGAGAAACAAATCTTTGGCTCTAGCTTACCACAGCTGGATAAAATCTCACCCAGGTTGAGGTCAGTGAGCCTGGGCACAATAAATACACTCTCAGTGAGGTGTTCTGGACTGCCAGCAGGATTTTACCCCCCAGACCTTACCTGAGGCTCTCCCTTAAGTCTCTCAGCACTTTAGACAATGAGTGTACAGCCCAAGATGTTCCCAGTACCTGGGAGACTTCTGCCATCACACACAGGGATTTTTCCACACAATTTATGACATTATCCATCTGTCTGCATCCTTCTAAACGAGTGAGACTCCTTCCCCTGCAGAGCACTCGGGCTGTGCTGGCAGAAAGCACAACACCCACCCTGCAGTTTACCTGAAGGTCCTCTGCAAGTACTCGGGATTGAGGAGGCTCCCCAGCATCCCAATCTTCCCAGCTCACAGAACAGACTCCGAGAGCCTTCAGAAGGAACAGAGCAAAAGAGATGGGGTGCACAGAAGAACACAACAGCTGACTACTCTAAATATTAAGCAAGCCACCAATTTTAATAACTTTGCTATATTAAAAGATAGGCACCAATGTCACCCCACCCCCACAATTCATCAAGGCATTTCACTCCCTTGGGCTCTTGTGACTAAGTATAATATTTCATTAAATATCCTGTTCATACTGGCTTATGTACTAGGGAACACACTAATTTTAGAAAACTGATTAGCTAGTTCTTTCTAACCGAATGTTATTGTAGCTAAGGTCAGATTTTGCACTGAAACTATGGCAACAAAGCCACAGTATTCTTTTGTCTACAAGGTTGGGACCAGGTTTATTAACAGAACTGCTCTACTTAATAGCTCAGCACTGCTTTCTGGCAATCCCTTCCTCGGTCCTACCTGAAATACCCTGAGCTTTCCACCGGGGAAAAGGCTCAGACCTGCAAGAGTTGAGAAAGAATGAATGTGCAAAACAGCATTTTGCTCATTTCTTCAATTTTAGGGCACAGTCAACTCCCCTTGTCCCACACAGAACTCATCAGGATGGAACTGCCACCCACATTTGCAGAAGGACAAAGAGCATGGGTCAAACTTCTCCCCAAGAGTTCAAATAAATCCCCCCTCCTTCCCCTGCTGTACCTGAACCAAGAGATTGGGTTTCACAGAGCGTTCCAGTTATGCACATTAATGGCACTTTCTGTTTCAAAGGGGCTTTGCTCTGCCTTCATCTCCATGCAAAACATCCCAGATGAAAGCACTTGAAACCCAGGAGCTGGCAGACAGCTGTTTGGCCACAGGACTCGGGGCACAGAGCAGCAGGGAAGCACAGCCCAGCAATCTCTGCAGCCTGTGCCTCGCAGAGCCAGCTCCTGCTCACAGTCCCCAGCTCTGTCCCAGCTCTGGGACAGAGCCTCTCGATCTGGGCCTCACAGACCCTGCCCAGTGATCCTGGCACCCACCACTGGGACACAGGAAAAATCCTAACCCCCTTAATAAACCAGTAATTATTTAGCCAGTCATTTACTCACTATCTCTGCCAAGCACATCAACACAGAATCCCTGAAGGGTTTGGGCTGGAAGGACCTTAAAGCCCACCCAGTGCCACCCCTGCCATGGCAGGGACACCTCCCACTGTCCCAGGCTGCTCCCAGCCCCAGTGTCCAGCCTGGCCTTGGGCACTGCCAGGGATCCAGGGGCAGCCACAGCTGCTCTGGGCAACAAAGCCCCACAGAGTCAGGGTGTCTTTGGGATATCCTGGTACTCCATCACAAACATTTACTGACTGCACCACAAACTCATCTGGCTTCACACACCAGTAAGGAACCACTGCAGGAGATGTGGGAAATGAAATAAAAACAACTTTCCAATTCAGTCTCCATGATAAAAAACCCAACCAACCAACCTTCCCCTTGATTCCTGCATCCACCCTGATCAGGCTGTCCTAGGCCTTAACAGATATGACAGCAAACCTGACTGCATGAAAAAGCAACACTTCCAACTTCCCAGCTTTTTTTAAATACCTACATGCTGCAGTGACAATTGTCCCCAACATCTGCTTGCACGTAGGCTGCAGTGGGCTAAAGTTTCACAATTCAGAGACAGGATTCAGGATTTCTTCATTTTAAAAGGGTAGCAAATTCAAATGCATACAAGCAGTTGGCAGTTTTCTAGTGCAGCTCTATAAATACTTAAAGATTCCTCATCAAGGCAGCAAAATGTATTTTAGATTTAACTATATCCTAATTCAGCAAGATTGAAAGATTTTTTTCTTACTCAAAATGCTCAATGCTTCAATTTTGAATAAAAAAAAAATTATAGGCACAACAACAGACTGTATTTTTATCATTCTTCTCTTCTATCAGACAACCTAAAAGTTTATTTTGATTTTACACTTCTTATTTTGATTTCTACTCTTTTTGAAAATGGGGTAAAAGGATAGTTTTTTCTTTTTATGGTGTTTGGCTGTAGAACAGAGAAGTTGGTAAGTGGGTATTCACTATTATGCTCCACTTTCTACTTCTGGTATTCAGCATGGGCATTTTAATCTGAGTTGGACATCTCAAAACTGGAAAGTAGTTTCTATTGCAAGTGATGGATGTCTCTGCAAGAAGGCTTTGGCCTTAGCACTCAGGCACTCCCCAAAGCTCTGCTTCCTGCATGAAAAACAAATCCTGCTATTTGAACTGCTAATATTATCAGAGGGGAAAAAAAAAGTCATACTTAGACTCTAGTTTAAATATTCCTTAAAGGAATCCAGGCACCTTAATAATTAATGCATCCAAGCATTTCAGCAGCATTAGAAACTCCATGTTCAAAAGGAAAAGAAGCCCAGACTTGGCTGTGCAGCTCAGGTCTATCCCATCCTCTTCACCATCATTCCAGCTCAACCCTCTGCACAACACCCACTCCAACTGAGCTGGGAGAGTCAAACAATCCAGGCTACTTCACATCAAAGTTTAAACAGCTGATACCACGGCTTTCACCACAGCAGACCAGGAAAAGTGTGCGTGGAGAGCACCAGGATTCAAGGCTGGCCACTTACAGAAGCTGAACACAGGAACCTCAGGCTGATCCCACAGAAAATTCGTGATGAACACAGGGGTGGCACTGAACCACCCCACAGCACACAAAGGGCACTCTATATGCTGCTCATCCTCTTCCAAAACCAACAGGCAGAGGGACCTGGTTATTTGTTTTAGCTTGTTTTTTAATTTTCAGAACTGTTTGGGAAAATTATGTATGTGACCCTTCCACTGAAAGAATCCCTTAATCTCAGCCCTGATGCCAAACTCTAAACAAGCTTGCCCTGGCTAAATAAGGGTAAATAATGTGTATGTGTGCAACAGAATTCCAGAGCTTCCATCAGACCTGCATGAATCACAGATTTCCTTCATATTTTTCCTTCATATGGAGTTCCCTTCATGTAACACAGAGCAGGGGTGGGGAGGCTTCAAATCAGCGATGGCAAAGCTCTGAAGGGCAAAACATAAATATTTCTGCAGAGGAGAAACACACTGACTTCATAAATGCTGAGCACAGGGATAACTCAGGAACATCCATCAAAACTGGGACTGGATATTGGGAAGAAATCCCTCCTGTGAGGGTGGTGAGCCCTGGCACAGGTGCCCAGAGCAGCTGTGGCTGCCCCTGGATCCCTGGCAGTGCCCAAGGCCAGGCTGGACATTGGGGCTGGAGCAGCCTGGGACAGTGGGAGGTGTCCCTGCCATGGCAGGGGTGGCACTGGATGGGCTTTAGGGTCCCTTCCAACCCAACCCATTCCATGGTTCATACTAAATACAGTTTATAACCCATATAATTATAAACTGAAGCTGCCCAGGGGCTCCTCCTGCTGCAGATGAAGCTGCAGCTCCAGGCTGAGCCCCCCAGGGCTGGCCCCCCACACCTGCAGAGGCACCAGCCACAGGAGCACAGCGTGGATTAGGATCAGAGGAACAAACAGAATTTGAACTACTCCTCTTCTGCTTCGCCATGAGGGTATTTTAAGTCTAAGATATGGGTTCATTCCTTGAACATCTTGCCAAAAAAAGAGTGTTGCCCAGCAACTACTAAAACAATGTTCTGGAAGGAGGGAGCTGCTGGACAAATTAACCCAGTGCGTGCCCTTTCTGCCAGAGTTTCAAGCAGCTATTGCAGAGCTGCTGGAAGCCTGGCAGACAGCTCTGCATCCCAAATAAAGAGCTGTAAGGAATTTCCTGAGAAGGCTGTCAGACAGACTGTTTTGCTGTAGTAGCAGTGTCTTGCATTAAACAAACAGATTTGGCTTCGCGCAGGGCTGCGCTCCAGCACAAATGAACACAAACAAACCCCTGCAAAGGCACAAACCCGCTAATAGAGCACAGAACAGCAGCTCCAGCCCAGAATCACCAGCCCCGGGCTCTGCTGCAGCCCCACCACCACGGCAGCTCTGACTTTCACTTGCAGGAGAAGGATCTCTCTGAGCATTTCAGCAGCAGCGATCTCCAGCAGAACGTGGGGCTTTAGCCCAGCTGAGGCTCAGCTCCAGTTCATAATTCCCACATCAATCCATGCACGTTCAAAGGAAATTCATTTATAGCCACTCTTCAGCTGCACAGTCATACTCAAAGATGGCAATTAGAGCAGTGCTTCCAGCTTAATAAAAACATTAAATGTCTTTTCTGTTCAAAGAAGTGCAGGTAACTAAGGGACTGTCATATTCTTTTTTTTGGAGACTCGTACAAGTAGGATTTCTTCCAGGAACCTCATCTGTACACACTACATTTACAACAGTTGAGTTAAAAAACCTGTTTTGCATATTAACATTTTTAAAAAGAAACACCCTAATGAAATTACTCTTCAGTCTTCACATTTTGCAAGGCAGTTTTAGAGGACTTTTGAATTATTTGGAGCTGGAAGCACAAAGGGCCAGAGAAACGCTGTACTTGAAAAAAAAAAAAACCAAACACACCCAAACCACCATATTTAAAGTGGACACAGAAAGCCAGAATACAAAAAAGTCCACTGAAATCTTAGACCATAATTACCATCCAACCTCAAACCACTGACCTCAGGTGCTATGAAATCCTGATTGGGATGGAGAAGAGTAAGAAAAACAATCAGCCTTCACACTTTCAAGCAATTAAATGAATATTTTAATGACCTAGAGGCACCACAGCATTTACTATGTGAAATAACTGCAGGTAAACACTCACAGGAATTTAAGCGTGCTGCACTAGCCTCCTTTGGGGTTCTTTCCAACTCCACCACTTCGCTTTTTTCCATCTAATAACCCTGGAATTCCTTTTTTTTTTTTAACCATCTCATTTACACTTTTACTGCACACTCCAACCCTGAACACCACTGCCTCTGACTCTCAGCTGCCTCTTGCACCTCACCCCTTCCAGGGCTCCCCCACCACCGGATCCATCTGTCAGCCTACTTTTTCCACAACTTTTGTCAACAAAGCCAGTGCTGGTGTCCTCAGGATCCCTGTGCTCGCTCCCCTGCCCGCAGACCGAGCAGCTCTGTGGTGCAGCTGTGCTTCCAGCCCTGCTGCTGCAATTCCCTCCTAGCTGTGGTTCCAGCCCTGCTGCTGCGATTCCCTCCAAACTGTGACTCCAGCCCTGCTGCTGCAATTCCCTCCTAGCTGTGGTTCCAGCCCTGCTGCTGCAATTCCCTCCAAACTGTAACTCCGGCCCTGCTGCAATCTCTCCTGGCTGTGACCCCAGCCCTGCTGCTGCAATTCCCTCCTGTCCCACCACACACTCCCGCCTTCCCTCGCTCCCTCTGCCTCAGGACGACTCCGAGCCCATCTTTTCCCAGGCAGGGATTTCCTAGCACACAAGCCCCAGCTCCGTTTCAGCTGGGCAGGGGCTGTTTTTAGGAACACGTTCCTCAGGCAGGGCTGTTTCCACACCCCGAGCAGGTTATGGCTGTTCAGGGACAGAATATACTCGCACTGAAGCACTGCTGCCAAATCCCTCTCTCCAGGCAGAGGGATGGTGCACACTCCTCCCACTCTGTGCACAGCAGCTCTGCTCCATTTCAAGGGTCTAAAGCAGGAAGAAAATCCCCCACCCGCTAGACCAGGGCCTTGCTGCTGCCACCAGCTGCAAGTGATTAAATGTAGCCTTGGCAACATGACTTTTTACAACCTTGAAGCACCTGTGGGTAGGAAAAAAGCAGGATGGATCTCCATTCTGCCACTGGATAGAAAGGCTTGAGTTTCACACTGAATCTTCTTGGAGTCATGTATGCATATCTAAACAGTCAATCTTGCTTCTAGAGATCTCTCCTCACGTTGATTAAGCATGAAATTTATATTTACAACTGTTTTACATCTGCCCACAGAAGACAGATCTGCTGTAAGAAGCTCAGAATGACACTTCTCTAAAAATGCTATCAAAAATAAGGTCCCCAAGCCTGGCCAAAGGTCACAGGCTCAGTGTCCATCCCAGGAGGAGACTTCAGAGGGGACTGACCTGCATCTGGACACCTTGGAGCACAGGGACATAAA
This sequence comes from Daphoenositta chrysoptera, assembly GCA_013397915.1. NCBI lineage: Eukaryota > Metazoa > Chordata > Aves > Passeriformes > Daphoenositta > Daphoenositta chrysoptera. The sequence continues at coordinate 192,181 of VZRO01002602.1, forward strand.
ACAGTCCCAGAACCACAGAAGTGTTTTTCCAGTCCTCTGGAAGGGTATAATGCAAGTCACTTCCATGTGATTCATTTTGTTCTTGCTCCAAGAAGATTTTTGAACATTCCTTCTTAATTACCAGTGCCTGACCCCACTGCTCAGGCCTGCAGCTGCTGTGATGACCAACATGATTCACAGATGGTTTGAGTTGGAAGGGACCTCAAAACTCATCCCATTCCTCCCCCTGCCATGGGCAGGGACACCTTCCCCTATCCCAGAGTGCTCCAAGCCCATCTAACTGCTGCACAAAAATGGGGTATTCTCCATTTCTGGTGAAGATGGGGTGATAAACCTCATTATTCCCTCTTCTGAACATACTTATCATGGAAAGCATTTTACCTCAGACTACACTTACAAAGTATGTGTATAAATAAGAGAAAAGCCTGCTAAAAATTTTATGGTTTTTGTTGCCATTTACCATTAAGCATAAACTTCCCCATGAAAGCTTCACTGAAGTAACTACAAAGGTTGGAAAAGGTTCACACCATTCTTTCTCCCTGTATAAATTATAAGTAATATGAGAACATTTACAATGTCTAACCACGGTGTTTTATGTCAGACAAATGTCTCTCTGTACTTGCAGTTCCTAAACTGTGCTAGCAAGAATTGCCTTTTTCTCATTCTTTTCTCTCTCTCCCTCCGCCTCCTTCTGCACCCAGCAGTCTCACTCCAATCTGGCTTTATTCTTTCATACGATTTTAACATCAAGAATGCCTCAAGTCAAAGCTCTGCTTCACATAACAACACTGTTCTTTCTTGGAGAGCTTAACACTGAATGCTGAAACTTCCCCAGGTTGCCTCTTCAGTGTTTCAATTATCAGCTCTTCAGTTTTCCAGGAAAAAGGGAGAAAAACCAACAAGAACTCACAGACTTCGGCAATATTTTAAAAGGAGAGTTTCATTATAGGAGACATCATGTCACAGCAAAAAACCCACCCAAATAACAGCAAGCAAAACTAGCAGTACAGATGGTACATGATTTTCAAGGGCAACCACCTGCAGTTCTGGACAAACCTGAAGAGAATTATGGTGATTCTGAGGCCCTGATAAAGGCATAGCTTAACCAAGGAAACAAGATTCATCCAAAGAAACAAGACACACATTTACTGCTACATCTGTAACAATAAAATTCAGATCAAAATTGTGGGATATTTGGCTGAGTTATCCTTTGGGTAAAAGATGCAACCCCAGGGGTGAGAAAAAGAATTTAAGGTCTCTGCAAACGAAATCCCAGTTAGTGCTTCTCTTCCTGTCTGAGGCCTTCCTTGAACAAGTCAGCCCTTGCCAAACTGTGCAAAGCAGCAGCACTAATTTCTTATCACTGAGCATAAGTTTCCTGGCAGAACGAAAGCAAAGCCCGAGGTAGCTCATATCAAATTAGGTCAGACAACAGTAGTTGTGGCAAACATTTGCTCCTTTTCATTTTCCTCCTCCCTGAGACAGGTTTGGTACTGGGTGATTAGAAAGAATGTGTGATAGAAGGGAGAAAAAGAAATGAAATTTCCAATGATGCTGGAATTTTGGACAGATCTGAAAGGCAAAAACTTGACAACCTCAACACCATCCCCTCACAAAGGTTTCTTCTCAGTTCCTGGATTTGGCTGGGACAGAGTTAATTTTCTTTGCAGTAGCTGGTAGAGCCACATTTTGGATTTGTGCAGGGAACTGTTGATAACACAGGGATGTTTCAGTGACTGCTGAGCAGATCTCTGCTCCTCACCTCACCTGCGAGGGCTGGGGGTGCACGAGGAGTTGGGGGCACAGCCAAGCCCAGGGATACCCCAGACCATAGGGCATCATGCCAGGATACAGAGCTGGGAGTGTCTGGAGTGATGGCATTTGTCTTGGCCCAACACCTGCCTGGCCATGGGAAGTGAATTCATTGTTTTGCTTTGCTGTTGTGTGAAGCTTTTCCTTTATCTGCTAAACGGCTTTATCTGAACACATGGGTTTTCTCACTCTTCCTCTCCCAATTCTCTCCCCCATCCCACCGGGTGGGGCTGAGCCAGGTTAAACCACCACAATCCCACAGACATTCAACATACACACATTTTTCCTCATGAGCTGTCATTCACGGAAGAAGATGACACTAAAATATGCTGCAGAAAGCAAGGAGGCCAGAAATCGTTACACATCACTGCACAAAACGAAGAATCATTTCTAAGCAGAAGGGTAAGGAGCTGTCTGACCAACTTACCTCTGAATTTTTTGGGTGGGTTGTTAAGATCACCTGCTTCTGGCTGTACAACACACCGATCATCCACAAGGCTGCAAAGAAATGAGCAGTGGAGTGAGATTCCATCCCCCTGCAGCCCCTTACATCCTCGTCAACAAAACCAAAGTCGTTCACTTGCAATATTTCATCCGAGTGGCCACTTCAGCAGAAGACATTCCCCAAATGCCAACTGATGCCAGATCTTTCTAAGAAGCATGCAGCTAATTTTGACTGTTGCCCAGAGCTATGCCCCTGGTAGGTGGGACAATCATTAAGTCATTGCTCCTGTGTTCTGCATCGCCTTTCTGTCCCCTGCTCAAGGCGCAGACAGAACAGCCCATATTCTAGGGAGGTGACAGAGCCTCAGGACAGCTCCTGCCTCTTGGACAGATTGGAGTCACGCTAAAATGTGTTTATATGGATAGAGAAGAGGAAAATATGACAACTATGCAAACTGGACACTGACCCTGTGAGCCCTCAAGTATTAAGAAATGGCAGGAACAGCCACTGCCACAATAAAAGTTGACTCCTGTAGAAAGGAAGGCACAAATGTGCCCTCCTGCTCAGCAGCCAAGGTGAGCTGAGGGACTGAGCCAACCTCCTCCTGTTCTACCAAGAGATTCCAAGAGGGAATGCCAGGACAAAACCCTCACAGGGTCAGTTGAAATCCCACAGAATAAAGGGAATAGTTGAGAAGCACCTGTTCCCACTGCTCTGCCTGAGCAGCTTTGGATCAAGGTGGAATTGTGCTTTTCCCAAACACCGCTTCCAAATTGGAAAATTGCAGCTGTAAAATTGTAACCAAACACTTTGGGGGTTGATTTGATCCTAAATGACTCAATTTGGCCCCTTACAACCAATCTGTCAAAGAGGCTTTCTACACAAACGTAGAAAGTAAAACTCCAAGGTCAAAGGTTTGAGAGGTCCATTCTCATGCAGAATCAACTTGAGAAAGACTGAGACCTAGAATATGAGAGTTGTTCCTTGCAGAGGCTGGTCACATGCAGGGAGCATCTTGAGACAACCATTAGAGAAAACCAGGAAGTGCACGAAAATTAAGAGATCAGAGAAACTAAGTGGGCTCAACAGTTCTATGCATCTAAAATTTGCATATGCAAACATTCAGAGTGAATTGCTTTTTCCCCATGGATTTTCTCCCTACTCAGTACTATATATATAGGTGCTCCAATGTGAATGGTATTAACATTTGAGCTGAAGCACCTGCTTTTGGTGAACAAAGGGCCAAAAATATCAAGGAAATGGGTTACTCTGATCATCCCACACAGATAATCTCAGTGCAATATATCCCTCTCATCTGAGGTTAAGTTGAAAGTAAAGAGGAACGTCCCAAACTAGAAAGAAAAATTTTACAGGGTGAGAAACACAAAAGAGGATATATTGTACACCAGTAATCATTGTGATGACAGCACTGAGTTTGGGAAACAGCAAGAGTAAGGTTCTGATTAAGCAACATGTCATAAGAATATTAAATAGGAACACTCTTCAGAGATTTAGGACAGCATTAGAATGTAGAGGGGTGTCTGCTCCTCAACCTTCAGTAACCACATAACAAGTCATTACACATCGTTATGACATCAGACTGTCAAAACTCCACATGGTCTAGAGGACAATTACACCAAATCTTTCCTTTGCTGCTTTAATTTTCTCCAGGACAAAGACTAAATTAAATATGGGACAAAACTAATTCGATTACGAAGGCTTATTAAGATGATAATGCATTTCATGTTTCACATAGCAATTAGGATTTCTGGCTTAAATTAGGCTGAGATATGTGGCCATTATATAATGCAGTTACCTTAAAACAGCACTAAGCAAATCAAAGAGGAGGCTTGAACACTGAGGGGCCTTTAGGCCTGCCATGAGAACATCTCATCGAGCCTAGGAAATACACGTGCTTGGGGCCTGTCATGTCCAAAAGGACTACCCATGGTGAAAAATATCTGCTCAGCAATGCCATCAGAAGCCACAGCCACTGCATACTGTTCATCATGCACCGTAGGGGATTCCACATGACATCACAACTTTCTACTTGGTCTGGAGTTATTTACTGCCAAACTCGCTTCGGGACTGGGAAGAAAAACAATAGGCAGACGTAGAGGATAATTCATGTTGCCAGTGTTCAGCAGATAGTATTTGGCCCGTTACACAGCTGATCCAGGACTGCAGAGTGCACGTGTCATATTTGACGAGGACCTGGGAAATCTGTCAAATACATTCGCCAAATACTATTCGACCAACCCTACTTACTACATCCCTTGCTTTTATCATACCTTCTTTCCTTCCTGGCAGCATCCCATATTTTCTTCTCTTTCCTATAATAGATCATGGTGCATCTTCAGTGTCTGCTTCCTTCTCTGCCCCCTTATTTTCCAGAATCCTAATAGCTAGAGGACTAAACCTACAAGTTAGTTTGGAGTCACTCAGGTGAGATCGCAGCCCATCGTTTCCTGCCGAGGCACTTACCAGGATGCTGTCTCTGTACCCTGCTTGGGAGCTCCATTTATCAGATGCATCTGGACTGTAGGCAGCAAAAAATGTGCTGTGACTGTACCCACCCTGAGGCCCTTAGGGCTACTGGAAATGAGAAAGAGCAGGTTGTGTGCGTGCCCCTCGCTCGGCACACCCGAGTGCCACACGCTGCTCCCGCCCTCGGGAGCAGGGGCAGAGGCGCTCCTGGAGCTTCTCAGCCTGCAGGGCTCCTCCCCAGGTGCACCCAGCTCCTCTGCCAGCCCCTGACGTCTGCAGAGGTGCCTCCTCAGCAGGATCAGACATTCCCTGGCCTCCTCAGAGCTGCGTCCCAACTTCACGGCTCTGCTCGGCCAGCTCTTCCTTTTCCCATGTGAAAAGCTACTTTTTTGGTTAATAGAGTAGCATTCACTGCTCCAGAGCACCTGCTCCGTGTCCTTGTGGAAGGCAGCACAAAGGGGCTCTGTGGGAAGCACTCCAGGGGCAGGAGCTGGCACGGCACAGCTCCCACTGCAGCTCCAGAGTTCTGGCAAAGCAGAAGGGTCAAAACATGTTCTCCTTTGATGGGAGAAAAACAATTTTGTTTGTAGGAGAAACCTCAAATTAAACCTCAATTTTAAGACCAAACTAGTTGTAGTGGTGAGTTAGTGGTATTTAAACCATTTGGCTCAACGATTTTATTTTTTTTTTTGTTAGATATATATCTTTTTAAAACTACTTACATTGCCTATGCTACATCCTTTAGTGCAGCCAGCAGAGTGCACTGGGGTCTATCCATCCCTGACTGGGGGAAGGGGCAGGGAGGGACAGGACGGGACACACGGATGGACACGGGACAGACAACAACATGAAAATCATTGGATTGCATTCATTCCCCCTCTCCCCACACCTTCACTTGACAAGGTTCTTCCTCCCCACCAAGGACATAAAACCACACCACAGCCATTGATACACTCTCCAGCCTCCCAAAATCTACCTTGCCATATTAACTTTAGGCCATTTTAAAACTGAGGGCCAAATCTATCCATAAAGCTCCCTTGCTTTACCCAGTATTCCCTGGGATCAGGCTCAGGAGAGGTAGCTGAGCTCTGCTAGTCCTTCTCACGGTGTTTTTAATACAAGAGAACAGCTGTTCTTACCCCAAAGTGCTAATAAATCCATTTGTTGAGCCCTCTGCATAGAGAGAACAAATATCTCCAATATGAAGGAAGCTCGACATCTTGTCAGTCATCTCTGGCTTACTGCCCCTGGAAGAAAGAATAAAGAATAAAGCACAACATTAATCAGGCAGAATTCCTTGGTGCAGCTACCAGAGGTTACAGCAACAGGACCCTTTGCCTTTGATTGTTCGTTTGTTTGAAAAACTGAACAAGTTCTCACAGTGGAACTCCAGGTATCAAAGAAAACCCAGCACGCCAGAGTGCTTGCTTGGAAAAATAAACCAGGGAAAAACAAGCAGCTACTGGCATCCCATTCCACGTGGGACTGTTGCACAGGCAGGCATTCATCCCAGAGGAGCCTGCATTTCAGTCCAGCTGCACCAACCCATTCCATCCCACCCGCCAGAGGGAGAGGGCACTGCTTCAGCTCAAGGCATATTTGTATCTAAACCACATTTCTTTGCCAGAATTAAAGGGAGGTTTAAGCATCCTTTAAAGGCTCTCCTTTGTGCTGGCATGGTGCTCCTGAGAAATTCAAAATATTGACCCAATTCATAGCAACATTTTTTGGTCATGTCAAAATTTTGACTTAACACCAGCAGCCTCCTGCTTACACCTGCAGGCCCAAAACCAGAATTAGGTGAAGACCCACTCAGTATGCCTGACAACAGATTTTGCATGTAAAAACCTAAAGATTAAGATTTTTCAAAGTCAAATCCCTGTGAAATCAGTAATACTTGAATCCTGGGTTTAAAATAGATGGCTTAAATGTAACACTGAGGAGACAGACACTGAGTGTTGCCAACTTCCACTGTATTAAAAATTTTATTTTCGCTAAAGCTCCAAGTCCAAATGACACAGGACCCACCTGCCATTTAAACAAATACAGAAAAAAGTGAGTTTCAATCAGCCACAGCAACAAAGAGACAACGTGAGCCTGGATAAAAACCCCAGCTGAACAAATTTTCAAAGACATCTTTTCCAAGCCCATTTACTGGTTTCCTGGAGAGCCTCCCAAGCCCTGCTTTTTGATGACCACGTTCAAAAGGCCCAAAGAGCTCCTGTGCTGGAGGTTTCAAACAGCAGGAGCACCAAGCTGCTCCTCCTGCAGGCTGTGAGCCCTGCCAGCCAACCCTGCCCAGGGCCACACTCCCACAGATAAGGGAAAAAACTCCAAACACTTCCACCCCCTCTCTCCATCACACCCAAGGAGGTTCCAAGTGGTCTAAGAGCACAACAACTGAGCAGCAGGAAATTCTGCTTATTCTAGAGCACAGCCCTGACTGTACAGGGATAAATATCCCCTTTTCCCTGGACATTGCCTTGTTTACCAAAAGCATGAGGATCAGGTTGTTAAGCAAGGTTGGAACTCAACAAGGACAAATTCATGGGGATCTAAAAGGTGATGTTTGCAGCCTATGAAAGGGCACTAAAAACCCAGAGTTACACTGTTCTTCTGAAAAGCTCCAACCTGCTCTCCCTCCTCACTCCCAAAAGGGTCTGTGCTGTTGGGAGTAACAATAACGACTTTCATTATCATTAATTCAAAGCACATCACAAACATTCTATCCCTGTAAATCTGTGTCACTGGTACAATTAAAAACAAATTCAGGAAAACCAGGAGATAACAGGCCAAGCTGATAAGCAGGTAAAGGGGTATCAGCTCCCCTGGAACCAAATCTGGGTGCACACAAACCCAAACCCTTTGGCTCCAGGTTGCTTGTTAAATGCCAAGTCCTTCAGGCACTGCATGTTACACAGTCTGTTCCCATTCTTCCGTGATAAGTGGACAGAAAAACACTGCTACCTATTTTAAGATATATGCCACGAAACATACAGAAATATGCAGAGTGACTGAATTAGCAGCACTGGAAATACAACTTTCCCCATTTCCTGACTTGGATGTTAAACTACCAACTTCAGACTAAAAAACTCTTCATCCCTCAAAATTAAGCTCAGCCCGGAATTAATGAGGCCCAAAGCAAAAGCTGACTAAGCCAACAAAAAACACAGATATGTCCACATTAACCCTGTCTACGATGGCATGAAGGCTTCCTTTCCAGGCTGTGAGGGGGATTACTTTTTCCTTTGGAAGAGGCAGATGTTCACCACAGCTGTACCCAAGGGAATGTGAAGGTCAAAATTATTGACTTCCATTAGAGACTTTTTTTCTTGGCAAAAAAACCCCAAAAATAATCTCAGACCATTGCCCAAAACCAGGCTCAGGGATGGACAAGCAAATTCCTGCATCACTTTCCAGGGTACAGCCTCAGTTTTCTTCCATTTTCTTCACTGAGGAAGCCCCCCAACATACCATGATACTGTAACCCTGACATATCATGACAGTGTAAACCCCTAAAAAAAGCTCTTCTGCAATTAATTGACAATCCCACTGATAAAATGTTTGCCAACTTCACCCATAACCATCACAGAGGATAACAAAGGTCGTGTGAAGCCTGGCAGCAGTTCAGTGAATTGAACTGCTGGGCTCTTCACCAGATCCCTCTCAGAATTTCTGGGCAAGCTTGCAAAGTCATCTCCACAGGGCTGGGTTTGGGCTGCAGCCTGGAATCCCAGCCTGTCCTGCTCCCAACCAGGAGAGCTGTGCTCCTCAGCGTCCTGCTGGCCACCAGCTCTGCTGGAGCTGGGCTTTACAAAAGGCTGATCTGGCTCCAATGACCTTGTTGCCCCAGGCTTCGGCGAGGATTAATCACCATCTAAGTGCTCACTCCCCCTTCTCTTGTATTTCTGAACACTGTTCTACCACCCATCAGCGTGGTGTCATCTCCAGCACACCAGGAGATGCTCCTCCACCTCGGGAGGCGGGAGCCAACTCCCACTGGGATGAGCCTCTTATGAAATACTGATTTATCTTAAGGCTTCCCCACAGTCAAAACGAACACTGTCCACATCTATTCTTTAACAGCCAAATAGCCCAAATCAGCCCCCCTGACACTTCTCCTTACAAATGCTGCTGCTCAGCTTGGCCAGGGCTCAGGAGCAGGCTGGGCTGGCAGATGGAGAGAGGGGCTCAGCGACCCCACAGGCTCCCCACACACAGGGGAAGAGCATCACTGCTACACTGATTCAGCTTCAAAGCTTTTTACAGCCTCCTCACAAGGGACTGACGAAATTACTCCAGTTACTGGCACCAAACACTGAATAATCAGCCACCTCAAATGGGCTATTTTTTACCTTTGACAATCGGGAAACGTGAAGCAAAAAGTGTAACTGGAAAGTTTTCAAGAGCCAAGTTCCCAGGTACACAGCTTGAGAACCTTTTTCTAAAAGGTGCTGTCAACAATGGCTGACCACACTAATCCTCCCAAAATCAGACCTCTATGGGAGAAATTTTTGATTATTTTCTTCAGCAGGACAAGCCAGAAGCGGAGGCAGTAGAAATCTGTCAGCCTTGGCATATTTATCCCAAGTTCACAGCCCAGGGAGACCACAGGGGCTGAGGAGAACAGGTTTGCCCCTGGACTCGTCAGTCAGAGCATCCAGGCGTGTCCCCGGGCTGCGGAGGGGACATTTCCCTCCACAGGGCACTGACCTCAGGCAGGAGATGACCATCGGGAGTGCCTGGAGTGCAGGACAGGAGCATTCTCACACCCCCCTGCACCGGGCTCTCACGGGTACAGCACAATCACACTGCTCAAAAAGCTATTGTGCTCCACAAATACAACCATTACCCCACTATTTATTTATTTTAGATATGCCCGTGCCAAGAGCAATTGATTTATACTAGAGGAGGGGATGGCCCTAAGAGAGCACTTGCAGCTATTCTGTGCATAATCCCAGCTTTAATGGCACTCTCACAGCCTTGCAAGAGGGGAGTCCTGCAGGAAATTCATCCTGTTCCAGCTGAAACACGGCAGTGCTACCCAGGGAGCATTGTCCTCCTCTTCCCCTTAAACACTGCAGGAAAACAAGATTCCCGCTAGGTAAACTCACTTTAAAAAAAAATCAAAGATGAAGCACTGATAAGCATGGCGATATCTGGCAAAAATGAAGGCAGGTTTCTCCAAGCAGCTTCACTGAGGTGGCAGCAATGTCAACAGCAGCAACCCAAGCTTTAAAAATAATGTTCTTTTCCCACTAAGCTGAAGGTTCTAATTTTAACAGACAGAAGGACTTGCCAGACTACAAAAGAAACGTGAACTAAAAGTGGACTGTACATTGAGAAGTTAACTATATCTGCCCAAAGACATCAAAAAATTCCTGAGAGATGAACACATTCTACAGTGTTTTTTTAAAGCCCTGAAAACCTGATTTTTTTTATAATTATGTTGGTGACTATTTCCTCATGTCTATATAAAAGTTACTGTCTGAGTATGTTTTGTATACAGTTTATCTGCACAGGAAAATAAGATCAAGTCTCTATTTAAGAACCTGACTAAAACAAACAAGCATAGAAATCTGCTGAATTTCATGAGGATTTCAAGAAACTGACCCACAAGTTGTTCTGCCAGTCCATAGCTTTGCTCTATGTGGCTGGATCTGAACATGCATCAGCCAAGTCCAGGCAGAGAATTAAACCCAGGAAAACCTGCTGTTCAGCCCAGGAGTTTCAGGACTTCCCCCTGCTCTGGTGAGCACCAATCTGCACCACGAGTCTGATGTTCTGACTGAACAGAAAGTGACACAACTCCGGGGTTCAGCTCTGATTATTTCTTACTACAGATTATCTCGTGTGAATCTTCAGAACAAGCTGCTTTTCCTACAGCAAAAAGGACTGAAAAGAACCCGTTCTGAAATGCAAAGAAAGCGCTTGTACAAGCCCTGGGCCACGGTTTGTCCCCAAGCCCAGGGAGAAGCTCTGCAGACCCAGAACGCTTCCCACCAGCTCTCAGGACTCAGTTGTGTTTTAGGGCACAAGCAGAGCATATGCTCAGCCTAATGGCCTTGAATAAGCCAGGATAAGCTTAATACAGTCCCTGAAATTCAATCCTTTTTCTCATGAAAACACATTTCATACCAGCAGTTAAAGCAGGATTAACAGTGAAAACACTGCAAAATCAAACTGACTGCTCAATATCAAATACCTTAATGAGACAGCTGCCTTTTGAAACGCTCAGAAGGGAAATGCAACTGCTTTGTAAACATTTCACACTAATTTCTCCCATCACTCATCTCACTCCCGATGCTGTTAGGAAAAACAGGTTTCAAGAGCGACGCTGGAAGTTTGCTTTCCTTGAAGAGCCGAGTCAAGGCCCCGTTTGAAGTCCCTCCTCACGGGGACTGCTTGTGACAACAGCCCTGCACGGTGTCATTCCTCATCTCAGGCGCTTGTGAAAGGGCTTTTTCACAGAACCCGAAGCTACTTCCCCGATTTCATGTCTCACACGTCTGCTTTGTGTGGGATTTTAATTCTTTACCCTGCGACTGCAAATCCTATTTGTAAAATAAACAAGCCCAAATGTGTCTCATTGCCGACTGTTTGATTCCCAGCAACTGGGATACAAATTACTGCATCTTTCTAAGACGGTTCTAATGGTGTTTGTTTAGAGCAAAAAAAAGCTCCTTGCTGTGCCCTGCAGTCCCAGGATGCACTCAGGTCTCTACTGGCAGATTTTCGCTGTGGTTTAGTACTCAATTCAATAAACACTGACAATTTCATATGTACCAGTACAAAAACTGGAGCAGCACTTTATCAAAGTGTTTTTCACTATCTTGGTTGTTTAAGAATAGAATCTTAAACTTAAGTGTTTCAACTTCATTCCTGCCGACAGGAAACTCCAGAGTGAAAGTTTAATTTTGTTTCACTTTTTGACAGAAACAAGACCAGACTTTAAGGGTAGAGAGGCAACAAAGAAGCAAACACAAAGAACTGCTTAAAGGCATAAGCCGAATCATCCAGAAATTAACAGATCTGAGAACCCCCCCAAGACCAGGTGAGTCTGTGTTTGAATTAAATGGAATCGGGTCATTAATGCTGGTAAATTAGGCCAAGCAAGTTAACATTTTTAAAATGCAACCAAACCCTGTATTACAGTGCAAGTCCAGCGCTTAAATGATCTGGTAAATCCAAATTTTACAAGATTACTTGGCCAAAAATTTGGCCCTACAGACTAAGATTTCACATAGTTTTTTTGGATAACACCCAGAGCATGCATTCTGTATCTATTTTCACAGGTGCAGCTAACTTGAAAATCTGAACCCAAACCTGATGTTTCTCATTCTTATTTCAGTAAAAAAGAGGAAGGTTTCCTCCCTGAGGACTCCGAGAAAGATTCCTAAGAATCCCATTAAAGCAGCTGAAGAAGGGAGGAAGTACTTTATTTAAAAGATCACCCAGTGAATAATCACCGTGCTGGGGCTGAGGACAGAGCTCCGTCATCTGCAAAGCTTCTGACTTAGCAAATCCAGAAGGAGCTCTTTGCACTCGCTAGGGAAAGGCAAATAAAGGGATTTTGGGATATGGAGCAGGCCGTGTCCGAACACCGGGATCCCCACACCCCTGCGGTGGGACTCGGCTGGGGACAGCGCCGGGAGGGCTCAGCACCGCTCGCTTCATGCACATGGAGTTCCATTTCAGAGATTAAAAAAAACCTATCAGTGCAGTACATTTATCTACCACAGGATCTTGTTTTCCCTTCAGCTGCAACCTTTCATGTCCAGGAGGCTGCTATCTGCCACACATGGGCGGCTGATGAACCGCTAGATTAACGGGGAGAAAGGCACTTTCTCAGACAAAGTGTTTTTCCTCCTGACGCTTAAAATGCAGCAGATTTTTCTCCAATTTCCAGGCTGAGCAGGCAAGATGGAGGCTGGGGAAGAGGGGAAGGAGGGAGCAGCACAGCACTGTGACTTTCTCAAGGACGTGCAGCAGGTCGGACTGGGAGCCCAGATCTGAATCCAGGTCTCCCGAATCCCCGTCCGCCAGCCCGCACTCCCCTCTGCTCCCAGGAGGGAGATCAGTCTCACTGCACACCTCATCAAGCACACGCTTCCCCTTTCTCGAAAAATAAGTAGGAAGAGGAGTCTAAATTCACACAGCAAGATGATGGCCAAGTTAATTACGTTCTATTCATACTATTTGCCACTCCAGAGATAAATAGGTTTTTTTAACATATCAGTGACAAAGTTATTCAGAAGTTACTATTTCATAGGTGCAACAGCAGTTTATGAAAACAGATAAAGTAACTCATTTTGGTAACTTAAACCTCAATAAAACCTCAGCACAGGAAAGCAAACATGCACAATGTCCTTTTCTCCTTAGAAAGGGTCCCTGCATTTTCTCTTCCATTATTTGCCCAGTGCTATCAGACAAGCTAGTTAGAGAAAATTCAGGTCAGAAGCATAGAAGTTACACTCTGACAGCAATCCCTTACACAGCAGCCACTGACTGAGGTAAGAAACACGACTGACAGGTCATATTGACAGGCATCTGCAGACAGCTGGAAAAAGAAAATCTATTAGAGACACACTGTCAGGGGAAAAATACCATTTTTTTGTTCCAAACCAAGTATGACCTGACAGCATCTTTTTAATCCCATTAAAAGTAAGGAGCACTTACTGAAGCTGATACTTCCTGAAGTCCATCCTTGCTGGCTCCAGCCCTGCTGGGAGGAGGCAGCCTGGACGTCAGCCTCTGGACGAGGCCCCTATGAGCACACAATGTTTTCCAGCATATTTCTATCAGGAGAGACTTGGAACACGCCAAAAGGACCAGGACAACCAATGTCATGGGGAAAGAGAGCAAGCTTGGTTTATTACACCAACTGGAGTTTGGCCAAGGAGCAAAGATGGCCAGGGAAGAAGAGGGTACAGAACAGTCCCAATGTCACTTTGCGTGGCCAGGAACCTCCTGAGGGTTCACCACGGCAGGGGCTGGTTCTACACCCCGCTCCCCACATCACCCCTCCGCACTCCTTGGCAAACGCGACCCTCCCTAAATTCAGCACGGCAGTTTCCTCGCCTGTCCCCTGACCAGCCTCCATCCCCGTGCAGCTGCTCACACTCTCTGTCCCCGCTGCCCAGCGCCTTCCCTTGCCCATCCCCGCTGCCCAGCACCTTCCCTTGCCCATCCCCGCTGCCCAGCACCTTCCCTTGCCCATCCCCGCTGCCCAGCACCTTCCCTTGCCCATCCCCGCTGCCCAGCACCTTCCCTTGCCCATCCCCGCTGCCCAGCACCTTCCCTTGCCCATCCCCGCTGCCCAGCACCTTCCCTTGCCCATCCCCGCTGCCCAGCACCTTCCCTTGCCCATCCCCGCTGCCCAGCACCTTCCCTTGCCCATCCCCGCTGCCCAGCACCTTCCCTTGCCCATCCCCGCTGCCCAGCACCTTCCCTTGCCCATCCCCGCTGCCCAGCACCTTCCCTTGCCCATCCCCGCTGCCCAGCACCTTCCCTTGCCCATCCCCGCTGCCCAGCACCTTCCCTTGCCCATCCCCGCTGCCCAGCACCTTCCCTTGCCCATCCCCGCTGCCCAGCACCTTCCCTTGCCCATCCCCGCTGCCCAGCACCTTCCCTTGCCCATCCCCGCTGCCCAGCACCTTCCCTTGCCCATCCCCGCTGCCCAGCACCTTCCCTTGCCCATCCCCGCTGCCCAGCACCNGCCTGTCCCCACTGCCCAGCACCTTCCCTTGCCTGTCCCCACTGCCCAGCACCTTCCCTTGCCCATCCCTCTCCCCTGTCCCCCTCCAGCACCGCACCTCGGCGGGGGCTCCCTCTCCTCCATGGTGCTGCTGCTGTCGGTCTCCAGGGCTGGGCTCTGCGGGTGTCCCCCGGCACCCGTGGGTCCCCACTGGCGCTGGGCTCTGCGGGTGTCCCCCGGCACCCGTGGGTCCCCACTGGCGGTGAAGCCAACGCTCCTGTCCCTCTCTCGAGCCCCTGCCGGCTCCGCAGGCTCCTCCTCGCTCCCAGGACCCTCCCCGGGTGCGCTCGCCGCTCGTCCCTCCCGGACACCTCCGCGGGCTCCCGGCTCTCTGGATAAAACCTCGGCGCCCCGGACAACCAGCCCAAGAGGAGGAGCCACTGCCAGCACATGATGAGCACGTGTGGAGAGCCACCGGTGGCCAGGGGACCTACTTTGAGCTCTGCTGAGCTGAAAAGCCCTGATGGGCCGGGCTCCTTTACAGATGAAGGCTCCAGTTCCCAGGCTGACTTGTACCTGTTGGCCTCCCAACTGTAATTTTCTAGAAGGCAAAGGTTCACAATACTGAACCACCCACGAGCATTAGCATCTGAAGCTCCTGAACACTTAAGAGAGGAGCAGCCAAGGATTGCAGAGTTATTTTAATCAGAAGTTTTCAATTAACCTTTCAGATCAAGCACCATCAGCCAGCCGAGGTCGGTGGCTGCATCTGTGGCCATGTGTTTCTCCTTGGAGTGGGATGCAGATGGGACATAGCTGGACTACAAACAAAGCTTTTTTCTTCACAACTTCTTGGCAGATTTCTGAATTTCTGAAGAAGCAGACAGGATGGGCCAAGGCTCAAAAGAAACGTTTATACAAGTTTCATGCAAAACTGCTACTAAACAATTCCATAAAATCAGAAACAAAGCACAGCCTTTGGGCAGCAGCCATTTTTTGGCCTAGTATGATCAGAGATTTCTTCCATGTGCATGCTCAGAGGTTATCATCTTCTGACCACAGACACCATGCACGAGGCAGGATGAGGAGAGAATGAACTGTGTGTGTCCAGCGTGACATTGGGTTCAATCATCCAAGCCTCTTCCCTTGCAGCTCAGCATCACATTACTCCAAAAGCAGAGGCATTACCTAACATCCTAACCCAGAAACAACTGGCATTTCCGTTCCTCAGAGATCTTCCCCCTCCTTTGATCACCTGTGCAGCCAAATTACCAGAGTCAGACTGGTTTGGCTTGAAAGGGACCTGAAAGATCATCTTGTTCCAGCCCCTGCCATGGGCAGGGACACCTTCACTAGACCAGATTGCTCTAAGCCCTGTCCAACCTGGCCTTGGACACTTCCAGGGAAGATTATCAGTGAGATATGAACATTCAGCTTCCTGCAGCACTCCTCATGTTGGGGTTCTGGCACGTGAGGATGCAGTTACATTGCCACAAGCCACAAATCCCCAAATAACACAGACCTCCGTGCACATTTCCAACCCATTTTTCTCTCCAGAGGGTTAACTTGCTCAGATACGAACTGACATTTTACTCTCCATAGAACACTGCTAGGAAGTTCTGATCCAAGTTTTGACAAGCTTAACCAAAACCACAAGTATGAAAATGAAACTCCTCTGAGCTCAGAATCCACAGCTGAATGTTGCAGCTTTCCTCAATTGAATTACAGTTCCCGTAGTTTCCATTTCATCTTCATCTTGATCACAGAATAGAATCCCAGAATGGTTTGGGTTGGAAGGAACCTTGAAGATTATCTCATTGCACCCTGTGCCATGGGCAGGGACACCTTTCACTGCCCCAGGCTGCTCCAAGCCCCGTCCAACCTGGCCTTGGACACTTCCAGGGATGGGGCAGCCACGGCTTCTCTGCGCAAATTTGATCCCATAAACCACAACCGCCCTGAAGACCTGGATATGTACTTTCTCAACAGGTACAGCACGAGCAAGAGCCACACGAGGAGCCTCTGGATGCCTCTGCCAATCTTACAAGTAGTTGCAGCACCCTGGAAAGAGGGATCTGCCTCCATCCCCAGCCACTGCCCGCCCGTGCCAAGACAGAGAACCAGGCAATAATTGCTGTAGTGCTTTTGTAGTGTCCGTGGGGAGCAGAAATTAGACAGGAATATCGAGCCAGATCAAAGCTCATGCAGTTTTGGCATCCTGCCTCCTGCAGCAGCCTCCAGGAGAGGCTCGGCGGAAGAGCACAGGAATCATTTGGAACAGCTCTGGACACAGCCAGCATCCGGCCCCGCAGCACAGGGATGCTCTGTGCTGGCTCCTCCAGTCTGGTCCTTTACAGCACCCCATAAAGCAGCACCTGTCCCCACCCAGCACAGGCCACCGCATCAAACTGGGCAGCGTTTGACTCCCCTTGTGCATTATCACACACAAACAGCACAACAAAAGGCTCCAGGCCACCCCAGCACCTTCAGTTTCTGTTGCTGTCTTAGCAGAAGAAAGTAACTTGGGACATACTGTAATGCAGATTTTTAGGAATCAGGATTTACACCACATTGTGTCAGAGATGTCACATTTACATAACTTTCTAGCAACACATGATTTTCTGCCTCTAAACCCTTTGGTCTCCATAAGCTGCTTTGGTGAGGCCGCCTTCCCTCACACTCACCCACGGGCGAGCCAGCAGCTCGTCTACCAGCTACTACAGAGCCACTACCCTCATCCCACCTCCCACGGGAGCCTGAGATTCCTCCTGGCTTTAAGACAATCCTACAACTACAACTATCTTGTATTTATGGGGTAATAATGTCTCAAAGACTCCCAGTACACTTTGCATCTTGACACATCAGATATTGCAAAGGAGCTTGCTGCGCACTGAGCAATCACCACAGTCAACAAACCAGCCAGAATCACAGGATTATGTAGATGAAAAAGAACTTCCAGATATTGAGTCCAACTTGTACCACTGTGCCCACTAAACCATGTCAGGAGGAGCCACATCTGCTCAATCTTTGAACACCCCCAGGGATGGGGACTCTACCACTTCCCTGGGCACCCCATTTCAATGCTCGACTACTCTTTCAAATAAAGTTATTTTTCCTCATATTTAATCTGAGCCTTCCCTGGCCCAGCCCGAGGCCGTTTCCCCTTGTCCTGTCCCAGACCCTGATCCCCCCCGGCTGCCCCCTCCTGTCAGGGAGTTGTGCAGAGCCACAAGGGCCCCCCTGAGCCTCCTTTTCTCCAGGCTGAGCCCCTTTCCCAGCTCCCTCAGCTCTCCTGGGCTCCAGCCCCTTCCCAGCTCTGTTCCCTGCCCTGGACATGCTCCAGCCCCTCAATGTTTTTCTTGCACTGAGGGTCCCAGAAGTACCTCCAAGACTGGAGGTGGCCCAGCAGTGCCCAGTACAGGGGACAGGCACTGCCCTGGTCCTGGTGCCACACCGGTGCTGGGACAGCTCAGGTGCCATTGGTCTCTTTCCCACCCGGGCACAAACGAGCCCAGGTGGCCAAAAGCAGCTACACCTGCTCTGAGAGCTCATCAGAACAAGCACAGCTGCTCTTCTGATGGCTGCAGTTCAAGGGCAGGTACCAGACAAGGGCTCAAGATAGCTGGGATCTGCTTTAATCCTGCTTGACAGCACTGAACAAGAAGTTCCACCTCAACACTCTCCATTTCAGCAATTTACCGGGAGAGACCAGCCAAAGGGAGCGTCTCCTTCCAGAATGGACTCCTGGACTACCCCAATTTCACCAGCCCCTGGGACTGTCCCCTTCCCTCCGGCACACAGGCAGTACTGGAGGACCTGGAATCCCAAAATTCACCCCAAACCTGCCACCCCTGCAGGTGCCTGGCCCTCTTCTTGTGCTGCCACGCTGTCAGGGACATTCAGCACTGTCTTTCACAAGAGGAGTTACTACAAAATCAGATCAAGACCTCACACCACACAACAGCAGGACATCGTGGTTTGCAAGTCTCACTCTAAGCTGCAATGGCCTCACTTGTGAGCTGCCAGGACTTGAGATTATTTCTTCACTTCAACTCAATTCGCGCGTTTTCTAGACTACGTCACACCAAAACAGGTTTGTTGAGGGAACATGAGAAGATTGATGGTGCTGTGGATAAGATCATGTTACAGAAACACTGAGGCTAGAAAAGACTTCCAGGATTATCAAGTCCAAGCTGTGCCCGATGCCCACCTTGTCCCCAGCCCAGAGCACTGAGTGCCACATCCAGGAATTCCTTGGACACCTCCAGGGATGGGCACTCCAAACCTCCCTGGGCAGCCCCTTCCAATGCCTGACAGCCCTTTCAGTGAAGAATTCCTCCTGAAATTACCCTTCTCATTTATAACCAGAGATCACAACTGTCCCTTACGCCCCCTCCACCCTGTTCATCAGTCCCAGGACAGCTCCATTCATCCCAACCTGCAGCTCCACCAACCATCACCAAAGAAACAAACCAAATGCTCCCCCTCCTGCGCTCTTCACTAAGGCCTCCTCCACCCTCCAACGATGGTGTTCAGGATTAGCACATCTCATAAAAATATGCCATTTCCCAGAGCTAAGCTCCACCCCACGATTGCAAAGGCAAACCAAAGTTACTCTTATTTGTTTACTTCCTAATTTATGAAACCCTGTAAGAGGAAACTATTTTCAAGGCTTAATCAACTCTGCAAAACAAGCAGATGGGGGAAAAAACCCTCATCTAAGCAAACACTTTAATCTTGGGGAAATAAGGTATTTTAACAAGAAAAACCCCTATTATTGACAAGTAAGAGGCAGCTTAAAGAAACCATTAGAAATAATCAGCTCAGCATCAGCTTGTTTTGAAACACATTGGAACTGTGGTTTTATTTTCACAGTGATTCCTTTTTCTGGTTTAGGCACACTGAGCACTACACCTTCCCAGCAGTTCAAGCTGCTGGGTTCCACAGTGGTCAATTTTCACATTTGTTTCACCAAGTGTCCTGTTGCACCTGAATTTTTGGGCTGATGGATGCCACACCAGCTTTCTCCACTCACTGAACAGCCCGTGCTGGGCAGCCAAACTCTGTTCCAGCTGCTGCACTCCCCAATGCTGTTATTGTTTCAGGCACTTACACCAGCAAAACCACCAGGCATTTAGAACCTGCAATACTTGCTGTGAGAGGAAATTGGCATAAATTGAGGCACAGAAAATAAACCAACAAGAAATGCAGTGCCTAGTAGCCCATTAACTTGGCCACAGAGGAACCACTGAGGGAAAGGAAGGGATATTGGCCTCACATGGCATCCCACACTCACGCAGCTGAGCCCTGCAAGGAAAACAGCTCCACCACGGGCCTCTGGCCTGGGCTGCGAATCAGCCAATCTTCTGGCTCAACAGGTTTGGAAGTCCTGGGATACCAGGCAAATTTCTGAGCACAAGAAAAGCACCTCAAAGGCAAACAGCTAAACATACTTTAAGAAATAAAACATGCACAGGTACCGACCCCCATTAATAAATAAAACCAACGGCTCCCACACACGCTGCTCCCCGCACGACTCGCGGTCACTAAATCTTCATCAGGCAAAGATCTGGATTGTATTAGCCACGTTCTCCCTTCCTGATTTGTGAGCAGTAGGACCGCAGCCCAATCCATCCGTGGCTGAGCAGGCACAGAACCGCAGCACAGCAATAAATTCAACTCAAGCCTTTCACCTGTTGGAGTCTTTTCAGACAAAGTCCTGGGAGCCAGAGCGAGCCCCCCTGGGGCAGGGAGGGGAGGGCTGAGCCAGCCGCAGCTGCTCCCGCTGCACGGAGCCCTCCGTCCCCAGCAGCTCCGCGGAAAAGCCCCGGGCCCCCACGGCAGCGGGCACGGGGAGCCGGCCCAGGCGGAGGAGCCCCGGGGCACCGCCAGCCCCGAGCAGCCCGCAGCGCTCGGGCGCTCGCAGGACGCGAAGCCGCTCGGGACCGCGGCACATCCCACGTACACGGACGGGGAACGCACACGTGCCCCCACCCCTTCCCCCGCTGAAGTCCAGTTATTGTAGTCCAGGAAACAGCCAAATATTTGGCCTGTCAGGCCAGTCACCGGGACCCTCCGAAACATCCACCCACAGCTGCCCGCTTTTTGACCATTTAAGAGGAAGATCGCCCATAGCCAAGTCCCCATCGGCGCTCGCAAGTGTTTACATAACGCGAAACATCCCTCGCAGCCGAGCCCGGAGCACGGGGGCAAAGACGCGGGGAAAGTTGGAGCGGCCGCGCAGCTCCGCTGCCGAGCCCGCAGTGGGGCAGGGGACGGGACCNCAGCGCTGCGGGACCCGCCGGGAGGGCGGAGGGGTCCCCGCCCGGTCCTGCCAGGGCCGGGCATCCCCGCCGAGCAGCGGAATGCATCCCTGCACAGCAGCGGGCTGCATTCCCGGGTATCCCCGCCTAGCAACGGGCTGCATCCCCCGGCATTCCCGCCCAGTGCCAGGCTACAGCCCTCGGGCTGCGGGACGGGGGTGCCCCGGCGGCCACTCACCGCCTCCCTCCCTTCCTCCCCAACCTTACCCGCTCTCTCCCAGCCGTACCTGGCTGCGGAGGCGGCGGGGCGGGCTATGGGCAGCTCGGCAGCTCCATTCCGGCGGCGCTCCCGGTCCCGCTCCCGGAGGCTGCGCCCGCCGCCGGCTCAGCTGCGCGTCCACATGGTCACTGCGCTCCGCGCCCGCCGCCGCGCCTTAAATAGCTCCTGAGGCACGCTGGGTAACCGAGTCCTGCCGCCGCCCCGCCGCCGCGGGGGGCGGCCCCCGGGACTACAAATCCCAGCGTGCCCCGCGCCGCGCTCTGCGCAGGGGGTAGCGGAGACCCTCTGGGTCCGTGCGGTCAGGGGTGGGAACGGCCCCCGGGTCTGTGCGGTCAGAGATGGGGATGGACCCTGGGTCCGTGCGGTCAGGGGTGGGAATGGACTCCGGGTTCGTGTGGTCAGGGTTGGGAATGGACCTCTGGTCCATGCGGTTAGTGATGGGAATGGACCCCGGGTCCGTGCGGTCAGTGATGGGGATGGACCCCTGGGCTGCGGACGCGGATGGGTTTGGGTCCGGGGGGCTTCGCACAGAGCCCTGGAGCGGGTGAGGAGCGAGCGTCTGGGCACAGACGGCACAGAGCCGGGCACAGAGGCTGAACATGGACCAGCCAGGGAGAGTAAGCACTGAGTAAACACCGAGTAAACCAGGTGTCAGCACGGCTTGGGAAGCGCAGAATAGCGGGGAGGTGACGGCTGAGGTGGGCACCTGCCGGCACAGCTGCTTCACCGCTGCCGTGACCCCGGTACGAGCCCTTGGCTGAGCAGGGTCACGGCTGTTCTGCAGGAATCTGCTCCAAACTCTGGAAGTAGCGAGGGTCACTGGGGTTCCTCTTCACTAAAACTATGACACGGGGGTACCACTAACGCAACATCGTAACTTCAGCCAGAATGACCAGCAGCGAATAAAAAATAGTAATATTTCATTTATTTACGGTATTATGCGATTGTTTGCCCTTCAATATTAGCCAAGGTTATTTCCCGCAGTTACACCCTAGTTTTCCTGCCCTCTGAGGCTGGCTGGCAGCACCCAGAGCCGTGCAGAGGCGGGTGCAGCGTTTGCCTGCGGAACAGCTGTATCGCTGTAACTGGGATTTGGGTGAAGGAAACGCTTCCCTCCCCTCACTCCCACGCACGCCCACCTGCTGCCGTGGGTAACAGGTAGGAATGGTGCTGGCTCCTTGCTTGTTCCCCTCTCTAAAGCAGCAGGGTAACGCTGATGAATGGGAACAAGCCCAGGTTAGCCAGTTTGAAATTAACATAACCCCCTGCACTGGTTCTCCATTAAAAATAACTCCAGAGGAGCGTTAGTTGTGGCTCTGGAGCAAGGGTATGCAGAAGCTGAAGCCCGTGACTCAGGAACTGAAGCGAAGGTCAGAGAACAGAGTTTTATGGGTTTCTTACATGGCTGCAATACTACAAGCCATTACTCATCAGGAATTTGGCAGAGTAGTGGTGCCTAATATCATTAGATAATCCTAATGAATTCTTGTGTAATCAAATCTAATCTCTGGATGGGTTCAGCAGGCGGAGGCTGCGGGTGGCTGCAGCGGCTCCGAGGCAGTGACAGGAGGGCTGTGACCAGAGCCGGGGGCAGAGCTTTCCCTGCTGGGCACCTCGAGCAGCTCTGCAAACAAACAGCTCCAGCACCGAGGGGTAAATCCCAGCAGCAGTGGGGGGAACATGGGAACAGGCTGCCCAGGGAGGGCGTGGAGTCTCCCCCTCTGGAGACATTCCTCTCCCAAGTGCCAAATACCAAAGGCCACATTTTCTCTTACGGGCTGTGTTTGATTCTGGGTCTTGGTCAGTTCTTCAAAGGCCAAGGAGCTCATAGAATCCCAGAATGGTTTGAGTTGCTCCAAGCCCCATCCAGCCTGGTCTTGGACACTTCCAGGAATGGGGCAGACACAGCTTCTCTCTCTGGTTACCCTCTGCCAGGGCCTCCCCACCCTCACAGGGAAGAATTTCTTCCTAATATCCAATCTAAACCTATTCTCTGCCAGTTAGAATCTATTCCCCCTTGTCCTGTCATTACATGCACTTGCTACTGATGGCCCCTCACCAATTTTTGGGCCTTCAGCCAAAAATGCTGACCAAGCCCTGCAAAGAACTTGCTAGGTTTGAAGGGGTGCTGGCAAAGACAAGATAATCGTGAAAGTTCCCAGTGGAGGCAAACATTTCCATTTGTCTTTGGGAAGTTGCTCTGGGATGCTGCTGCAGGCACAGTGAGTTCATGGGGCTCCTATAACCTGATGGCTTTAGGAAGAGGTAAATGGTCGGGCAGTCTGGGAGTGGAAAAGGTCACCCTGGGGAGTACCAGAGTTATTCCCTTGAAGGAACTTTCCCTGGCAGTGGGAACTACAGGAGGCAGCCCTGAGATGGGAACAGAGTCCTGTTCACTCGGTAGCAAATGAGGGCTGGGCTTGGCGCCCACACACCCCCAGAGGGTCGAGGGAAAGAACTCAAGAATTCAGAGAGGAAACAGTGAAAAAACACTACTTGGTAGGTATTGCTTCAGCCCTGGGAGCTATAATATCGATGTTTGGCCCAATTTCACGTGTGGTTTCAGTCACAGGAAAACAACTTGTGAGGGATTTTTATATTTTTGCTATTGGAGTACTTTGTTCTTTTTCTCCTTTTCAAACCTTGTTCTGCTCCACTCCTACTTTATTTTTAGCAATTATGGAAATTCAGCATTGACAAAAGATGTTAGAATGAAGTTTGAAGTCTTTTATTTGCTTTTTATTTCTATTGTCTTGTTTTATGCTGTCAGATTTGCAGCTAACCATTGACTTCCCTGGGCTGTTTTGGAAACATTGCACCTCCAGCCTGCAGGGTGGCTTTGCACAGGTTTTGTCTCTGCTCTTGGCTCAGCTGCAGCTCAGCAGCCCTGGAAGAAAAACGAGAGCCGAAGATATTCCAGGACTCTGAGGATCAATCTGTCTCCTCTTGCTCGTGGCTGATCTTCACGATGAGGAAGAAGATCCCAGAAGTTCCCTGTCCTTAGGGAGATCCATGCCAGCACTCAGGGATGAAAAGCACTCCTGGCAAATGCTAGGAACACCTCACCCTCTCAGCGAAATGCTGGAAAGTCTCTCATTCCCATCACATTTTAATAACATCAAGATCAGAAGCGGGGGATTCAGTGTGAAGAGAAAAAAACCTAAAGCCTGCATGGCTGAGCACAAACATGATCCACACCAGCACAAGTTCTCCAAAGTCCTCAGCATCACACACTGGAAGCTGGATGTTGCTCAGAAGCAAACTGTAATTATTTCATCTGTTCTCCAGGGAGAAGAAGGAATATGAACCCTCCTGATGGAACTACACAAATGATGCACACAAGGATTCCAGGAAAACGAGCCATGAGAACGAGTGGGCAGGATACACTAGAGAGCTGTCCCAGCTCACTGGGAAGCAGCTGATTTTCCTGAATTCCATCATCACACAGCCAGAATCCCGTGGCTTTAATAAGGGGAGGTTATCATGGCAGACTCTTTCTAGTTCTAGAAGTCTGTAGAATTTAGATGCCTACATTGTGCTCTCTCTTCAGTGAATTGTGTTGGGCAAAATTTGGAAGGAGAAAATAAGTTGGATTTAATTCTCATTTTCACAGACGCATTCATGAACACAGGGCAAAGATCACCGTGTCAACGCAAACGGAGTATTTCCATTTTCTGACCCCGAAGCAGCAAGGGTTGGTTGTTTAATTAAGTTTGCATTTGTTTTCCTGCACTCGGATGCTTTTCTGGAGCATGTCACGGGGCAAAAGGGAGTAATGATGGATAATTGGAATTCATCCCTGCGAGGCCTCCCTGCATTTTACACACAGTAAAACTTCACAGAGCAAACACAGTCGAGTGCAGTTCCTTTTGGTACTCACACAAACCAAACAACAAAACCCCTCCTTCACTTCAGCCATGCTTCTCTTTGCTGCAAGTATATGCAAAAATTATATTGAATATTTTGAATTAATATCCTGCAGGATGAATAAAAATTTATTTTGGCATAGGGGACGATGCAGAAGATCCATTCTGTTGACAGTTCTGAACAGAAGCTCCCACAAGAAAGTAAAGATTTTACGTGGCAGAGCATGGCAGAGAACCAGAATCTCCAACAACTACAGTGAGCTGCGGGAAAAATGAAAGAAAACACAGGAATTTCCAGTTCCCTGATGCAGAAGGTACTGACAGCTCTGGGCAGAAACAGCTGAGTGCAAGGACTCCAAGGGAATACCAAAGCAAAACCCCCTTCCTGGAAGGGGTCTGGAACCACTCTCTCGGCGCCCCGTGCGAGATATTTGTATGGCTATTGCAGGTATTTGTACGGAATGGTGAGGTTCCCACGGGTATCTCAGATATTTACAGGGATTGCCGAGTTCTCCTCTCAGTCTCCTCTGGAGTAAAGAGGCCCTGAACGCTCTCTCCTCATCGGAGCGCTGCTCCAGAGCCCTCATCACCCGCACCAGCCCCGCAGGTACCGGTGAGGGCGGGGACACGAGGGGACAGGGAGGAGCACGAGGGGATAGGGAGGGCCGTGAGGGGACAGGGAGGGACGTGACGGGACAGGGAGGGATGTGAGGAGACAGACGGGGACAGACAGGGCCGTGAGGGGCCATGAGGGGACAGCCCGTTCCCGCCCTTCGCGGTCCCTTTAAGCCGCGCCGGTCACGTGACCGCGCGCGGTACTGGCCCCGCCGCCAACATGGCGGCGCCCGCGCGGCTGTGGCGCTGCCTCTTCCCGCTGCTGCTGGGAATGGGAATGGGAACGGGAG
>VZRO01002602.1:217945-238856 GCA_013397915.1 Daphoenositta chrysoptera
GGGGCCGGGCCGGGCCGGGCGGGGGAGCCCGGCGAGCGGAGGGGCCGGGCCGGGCCGTGGGGCGGCCCCAGGGGAGCGGGGCCTCCTCCGGGATAACGGAGCGGCCGGGGAAGGGCTGTGGAGAAACTTAAATCAAATAAAAGGCGGGTGGGCCGAGCCCCTGAGCCACGGGGCTGGTGCGCGGGTGCTGCGTGTGGCCCCGCTTCGCTCTGCCCGCTCGGAGAGAACAGGGAAGCGTGAGGGGCTCCCTCTCCAGCTGTCTCTGTTGTAAAGCTGGGAAGCTGCATCAGCTTGGAAAAACCTGTGTCACAGAGGCAGCGGGGGAGCTCGCTGAGTGAAAGATGAGCAGCAGCGGCTGTGACCCTGGTATTGCCGGCTGCACTTCACAAATTGGATAATATTTAAAGAGTAATAATCCCTGTTGTTCTTGGGATCCATGTCAGTGGTAGATATTTTGTGTGACAAACCTGAGCAGTTCACTGAGGGTCTGGAGGTTGAAGAAATCCTCTGACCCTTTATGCTGGCAGCTCCTGCAGTAGGCGATGAAAGCTAATTACTGCTGGTTTAAGTTATGCTCACAACATAACTTGATGATGCTCTCCTAGAAAACACCTTTACCAGCAGAGAAGTGAGAAAGAATTATCCTCTGCATCACCCACAAATAGAATTATTTATTTCCACCATGTTTTTAGAACTGGGGAGCCAGCAAGAGTTAATTTTGCACATGGTTTTAGGCCAGTGAGCTCTGAGCCTGGCTTGGAGGCCTCTTCAGGGAGTTGTTTCAGCTACCAAGAGTTGAAGGGAGATTGGAAGGGAGGAAGTGCAACTTTGCACCACGTTGTCATTTACTAAGTCCTAAAAAATGTAAGCAAATTTATCTTGGAGCCCTTTTATGGAGTCAGTTTCAGGCTGTCTGTACGTGCTCAGATTCTTCTCAGTGGAGAAAGTTACGAGGACACAGCCAGCTTCCGATGTGGCTAGTCCAAAGGAGAAGGTATTTGTGGCATTTTTTATGGGCCTGTTGCAATCTGTGTGAATTTGAGGTGTTGCTGGGAGAGAGGCAAGCAGGAGCAGAGATCTACAGTGGAGAAACAATGAAATGGGATGTGTAAGGTCATGGCAGATACTCACTCCAGCTGCCCCGGAGAACAAGGAGAGGTGCTGGGGAGCTGCTGTGAACTTACTCACTGCTCATTTGCTACCCTGGCATTCGTGTACCTGCAGAAATAACAGCAAAGGGTAACATAAGAAACAGAGCACACATTCCTCCTCATGAGAGCACAAGCACGACCCAGCCTTCATGCAAAAAAGCTGCAAATGGGGATTTTGTTCCCAATTTAAGTTCTGTTTGCTGTTTCTCCAAATGGGCTGGTCAAGATGCCCAAAAACAGCTGCAAAGATGAGGTGCAGGGGGAGTCAAACCAGCGTGGGGCTTCCCAGTCTTTCACCTTCCCAACCTTTTGGGTGGCGTTTGCTCTGCAGATGGTGGCGATTCCAGGAGGGGTGTTCACCATGGGCACCCACGAGCCTGAAATCCAGCAGGATGGAGAGGGGCCTGCCCGGAGAGTCCACATTGACAGCTTCTACATGGACCAGTACGAGGTCAGCAACGAGGACTTCGAGAGGTTTGTGAACTCCACTGGGTACATCACTGAGGTGAGGCACCAGCCCATCCAGGCTCCTGTCGGCCTGAGCAGATCCCAGTTGAAAACTGAGGCTTTTATTTTTGGGGGACATCACAATACTTGTTTGGG
Source organism: Daphoenositta chrysoptera (assembly GCA_013397915.1). Taxonomy (NCBI): domain Eukaryota; kingdom Metazoa; phylum Chordata; class Aves; order Passeriformes; genus Daphoenositta; species Daphoenositta chrysoptera. Next base: position 219,700 of record VZRO01002602.1, read on the forward strand.
ATCTTCATACTCCAGTGTTTCTGATGGAAGTAGAGGAGAGAAGGAATTGTCTGGCCTTGCTGTCCTGGGCTGAAAGGGCAGGCAGGTGTTTGTTGTTGTGTTTGGTAATTGACACCCGAACTCGTGTCTGTCCTGCAGCCTGGGAGATGCCAACAGCTCTCTGCAGGGTTTTTTGGGGTGGTTTGCTTGGGGCTTTATTGATACTTGGTTCCTAAAGCTCTTTGTACCAGTAGAACCAGGTTAGATTGTCCTTGTTGTAGAGAAACTTGGAGAAGGCATTTAACAAGCTGAGATGGCCAGGGACTCTGCAGGCTGGCTCAGCACAGCTCCTTGCTGGCGAGCAGAGAGCCCTGTGCCTGAGGAGGAGACAATAGCAATGCAGTGATAATTGTGTGCGTGTAGCTGGGAACAATGGACTAAGAATGTGTTCAGGCTCTTCCCAAAAGGAGCTGCCTGTGCCTGCAGCTCGGATCCCTCCTGACAGTTGACTGTTCCTACGCAACTTTTACAAAACCCTGACAGCCCTTTGAGGCAAACGAAAGCCTCGGTAACGAGCAGGGCTCAAAGGAGGCACTCTGCTGAATCCACTTGAGGAACTGGTTCTCATTTGGAAGGCAGGATCCTCTGGTTGGATGAAGAGCTTCTTTTGTCTACTATTTCTGTTTCTTAGCTCCATAGTTATGAAAAAAGGGCTGTTTAACTATTTTGAGTTGGAACAGGGCTTGCTTGTTGCAAACAGCTGCTGGGATGAGCACATGTGTGGTGGGGTCTAAATGTGGAATCACAGACTATCCTCAGCTGGAAGGGACCCTCAAGGGTCATCAGTCCAACCCCTGGCCCTGCACAGACTCCCAAAAATCCCACCCCGTGCCTGAGAGTGTCACCCAAACGCTCCTGGAGCTCTGGCAGGTAGAACTGCATCCTCTGGGGTCTGTTTCAGACCTCGTGGCTCAGCTGCTGTAGTTGGGTGTTCCACTTACACCTCCTCCCTTTTTTCCTCTTGTACTAATGCACTGTGATTGATTGAAATTATTTGTATTTTTTATTCTTTTGGCGTTATATAATGCTAGATATAACGATTGAGTTACTTTTAACTCTTTATTGTTGTAGCAGCACTTTAAAACATGATACTGGTGATGATGGGAGCAGTAAGGAACAAGGCTTAAGTTTTTTATTGTGATTCCCAAAGGAAAAATAAGAGGAGTGAAACGTGCCCTTTCATGTTAGATTAATGACTGTAGCATTTGAAAGCAGTTGGGACAATCAGAACTGCATTTTTAATTAATAAAAGTAAAAATATATGCAGAAGCTCTGTGAGCTGCCATCTGCCCAGTGGCTGCTGAACAACAACAATATCCTGAGAAAAAATCCCTTCTTTTCTCTTCCAAAACAGCTTCTGTGAAAATTCACTGCTAGAATTTGTGTGGTCAAAGGCTGGACTCAATGTACTTGGAGGTCTTTTCCAACTTTAATAATTCTCTGAGTTTTCTTTTCCTTGATAAAGCTGTAAATGTTGTGTGTGGTTTTAAGAATAACATTCTTAAATGGTTGAATGCTTTGTCCTTTCCATAGGCAGAGAAGTTTGGTGACTCCTTTGTGTTTGAGGGGATGCTGAGTGAAGCAGTGAAGGCTGACATCCACCAAGCAGTGAGTAGCACAGCAGGGGAAACTCCCTGAGCAATCCCTGGGCTGCCTTGGCAATTACAGCAGGGATAACCAAGCTCTGTGATTTTGCACCCAAAGCCAGGTGCAAAAATGGGTATTATACAGAGGTGTTTGGCCTGGAATAATGGACTGAAGTGGGGAGAATTTGCAGTCTATTCTCTGTCCTTTTTCTTTAAAAAACAATTAAAAATATCTATTCTTGATTAGCAGAAGTTGGTATCAACCCCTTGTTATCTTTTTTTGCCTCCTACCTGAGAAGTTAAGGCTGAGTCTAAGATTCCTTGTGTTGTGAATGACTGAAGTTTATGATGTTTCCTCCTTTTCTGTAGAAGATCCTGTGTTCATTTGCTGCTTTTCCAGCTCCCTTCATCCCCCCTGGGCAACACAGTGATCCTGGGAGGGGCAGTGCTGACTGCTCTGGAGCTGATCCAGTTTTCCTGTTGAGTGGAAGTGAACATTGGTTTAAAATGAAAGAAAGTTCCATAGTAAATCATCCCTGCCCTCCCTTTCCTCTTCTGTTGTGAATGTGCTGCTGAGCCTTTCTCAGGCTTCATCTATCCCCCCTTTAACCTTAACAGGTCAGGTCCCCTCTGCAGCTCTTGACAGATAAGCAGATTTTGTCCTGTCATCTCCTGGAGGGGCTGATCTGCTCTGAGCACAGGTTTGGGCAAAAGGACCTCCTGAGATCCCCCCCCTTTTGGAATTATCCTCAGCTCTGATGGGCACAGTTTGATTTTTGCTTTCAAGGGGCAGCCTGAGAGATGGGAGGTGTCAGGAAGCCCTGTGTGAGTGTGTGCTGTGAGGGACTGGCAAAGAACGTGGGATCTGGGTTCCTCCTGCCAGGGAAGGAAGATTACAAGTGCAGTTTGTAATCTCTTAATTCAGGACTAACATTTGTGCCCTGTGAGAGATAAGGCTCCATTGCAGTTCCCACCACCAGCATAACTGATGCTAAATACATCCATGGATTTGTTCTGCCTTAATAAAAATTATAAAAAATACAAATAAAAAAATGAACGGCTTATCCCATCTTCCCAACAGTCAGTATTGCAGAAATTCTTTTTCCTGTGTAGTTCTGTGATGCAGAAATCCCTAAATCAGGTTGTCTGTTTTAAAACAAACAAACAAACCCCAAGAATGCTGCTGTGAGCTCAGCCCTGGCAATTTTGTAAACACAGAGTGTTGGGAGCCACTTTCCTGAGCGTGTCAGCCAAATTTCCAAGTGTTTCCAACACAGGACAAGTGTTATGCCAGAGGCCTGGAGTGCAGCCCAAACTGGTCTTTTGGCTGCTGCTTTGTGAAGGTTTTCTAGACTTGTTAAAAGTAAACTTGCTGTTAAAAGTCAACTTCTTTAATCATAACTATCAGATGAAAAGGAGAAATAAGATATAAATATCAGTGTGTTACTGGCACTGAAAATCCCTCTAGCCAATCAGTGGGAGAAAGGATTGTGGTTTTTCTTTTGCCTCAGTGGCTCAGGAGTGGTTTAACAAGGATTTGCTCCAGGTGAAGCACAGGGATGTGAAATGCAAATGTGAATATAGGGGAAGAGCAACAGGAATGTAAATTTTTTAAGCAGTACTTCATATGCAGTGAAATACCTGGGGAAAGGTGGAAGTGGAGGTACCAAACTGAATAATTCATAACATAGATAATGAGCAGTGTGTGTCTGTTGGGGGTTTTGCTCTGTTTGCTCTCTTTGTCTTCTCCAGTTCTTAAAGCAGATTTATCAGAGCCTCTGAGCCATGGCTGAGGGCAGGGCTGGGCTGGTGGCAGCTGCTGCAGGAGTGATCCAGCTGAGCACGTAGGGTGATTGTTGGAGCTCTGGGTGTGCCTTTCCTGGAGGTGAGGTGGGCTCCCAGATAGCCACTGACAGGAATGTGGGCTGGCCTAAACCTCCGGAAGGGAAGCAGTAAAAAGGGGTGTAGCAGCCAATGATGGAATTGTTGCAGATTTCTGGGAACTCAAGTTTTAGTTTTGGCCTCCAAGTTTGTGGTGGTCACGTGGCAGAGAGGGAGGATTTAGTGCTGGGCCAGATGAGGGTGTTAATGATGGAACTGGGGAGGGCTCCTTCAAATGGAAAAGAGTTTTGTAGAGCAAGGGTGAAATGCTTTGTGTGGGTTTAAAAAATTTTGGGATCTTCACATCTTAAATTCTTCACATGCAGCCTGGAGAAGAGAAGGCTCTGGGGAGACCTTAGAGCCCCCTCCAGGGCCTAAAGGGGTTCCAAAAGGGATGGAGGAGGACTTTGGACAAGGGCTTGGAGGGACAGGACACAGGGAATGGCGTCCCACTGCCAGAGGGCAGGGCTGGGTGGGATATTGGGAAGGAATTGTTCCCTGTGAGGGTGGGCAGGCCCTGGCACAGGGGGCCCAGAGCAGCTGTGGCTGCCCCTGGATCCCTGGCAGTGCCCAAGGCCAGGCTGGACATTGGGGCTGGAGCAGCCTGGGACAGTGGGAGGTGTCCCTGCCATGGCAGGGGTGGCACTGGGTGGGCTTTGAGGTCCCTTCCAGCCTGAACCATTGTATAATTCCATTTTATTCTGAGGGGATTTGAGAGCTCTTGCCAATAGCTGCAGGAGTGTTCCTTGCTGCCCAGGTACCATGGAAAAGGGAAGCAGGATGGCACAACAGGAGTGCAGCCTCAGTCTTTGCTCACTGGAGAGAGTGGGGACATTGTTCTTCTTGGCTTGGGGAAGGCAGAAAAATTAATTTTTGCTTCAAGGCGAACTAAATTCTGCACTGGAGAGCCTAAGAGCATACAAATGTGTGTGCTGCCTTTGTCTGTAAGGGTATGGAATTTTGGGTTTGGAATGCAATGGAATGGGTTCACTGGCAGCTCAAGCAAACATAAGTTCTGTCCAATCCAGAGCTATGGGATGCTGCTTTCGTCCCTGTTTGTATGGAAATCTCTGCAGTGGCCTGGAGCTGTGCAATTTGCCTATTTCATAATAACCCCAAACTGAAGCATTCTGCACTCAGCTGAGCACCTGCAGCTGCTGCTGAGAGGAGCCCTCTTGCAGGTGGGACGGCAGTGCCAGCGTGGGCAGGGTGAGCTTTCACAGCCCCCAGGGCTTCAGCTGCTCCCTACAAGGAGCTGGGGAGATGGAGCTACTGAGCTGTTCCTCTGGGGGTTTTTGTGCTCCACTCCCACTGCTGGGATAAAGAAGGATGTGCGGGAATTCTCCCTGGGAATTGCCAGTAATCTTAGCCCGTGTTTATCAGAGCAAACTGCAGCGTTGGAGCAGGGCATGGTTTGTGCCTCAGGCTGGGGATGACTCCGTGCACATCTCGTTTCCTTACAGCTCGTGTGCACTTGGTTACTGGAAAAAATGACCAGTTTGAGTGCAGATTTAGATGTTGGCTGGAAATTAGGCTTGCAGAGGTGTCTGCCTTCACCAGGAGTATCAGTTCCTCAAAAGAAGCTTCTTCCCATTCCAAAACTTGCACTTAATGAATCTGACTGGATTTTAGCATCACATATTTGCGGTTATTTTTCTTGGAGGATTGACAGGGCTGTGAAGTTTTACACTGTCTGAACTGAAGTTCAATGACCTTTCCTTATGCAAAGGAAAAGGTCCCTTCATAAAAGTGCTTGTTTCCAATCAAGTCTGAAATATTTTTTGTAACTGATTACTTATAAAGTAAAAATAATACTTTAAATTTGTGAGAAGTTTCAAACTGCTGTAAAATACTGGGATTTAAGGCAGATAATATCAATATTCAATATTAAACAAACCCTCTTGTTGCTTCCATTTCTGAACTCATGAGGGAGGCCATTAACTTTAGAAATTAGGAGTGAGAACAGATTCTTCTGTAATTAGAGCTTTGGGGGAGCTGGGACTTTTAATTGATAGAATAAATAGCATGGGAATTGCAGGAGCTGGCAAAATCAGGTATTCACAGAATCCCAGGCTGGCTGGGGTTGGAGGGGACCTCTGGAGATCCCCTGGTCCAAGCCCTGGTGCAGGTGTGAGTTTCCTGCTGGACAAATACTCTGCTAATGGTGAGTTTGGGTCTGTGTGTGACTGATCCCCTGCAGAAGCTCCCAGTCCTGGCTCAGTTCTTCTCCATAATTACAGCAGGTTTGTTCTCTGCTGGGACAATGAAATGGATCCACTGCACAGTAATTATTTTTATTTCCTAAACTTCTCACCCTACTAAAAAGGTTCCATTTTCTGCCTGCCTCTTTCTTCAGTAGTTCATTAATCAGTGCTCAAGGTTTAGGGTCTGACTTAGAGGAGGAAAAACTGACAAGAGATTTATATGTATCTGCCTTACATGGATAAAATAAAACCTCATCCAAAAATTATGTTCTTTACTGAATAACTAATTTTTTCTCACGTCCTACCAATGCTAGCAAGATCCTTTTGCATATTAAAGATGTACAGAGCTTAACACCATCTGATTCAAACAAGTGGTAACCTATTAAGTCAGCTTCCGAACTGGAGTGTTTTTGTAAGAAGCCACCACTTAATAAATTATTCTTAAAGTGTTTTCCAGACTTGGGCTGCTTTTCACACAGTCGATTCTGAAATTGCTGAAGTTCTTACTCTGCAGTCACTTTTGCTTTTTGCAGCTGTTTTTCCTGACCTGGTGTAAGGCTTTGCTACATTAAAATAGCATTAGAATGCTGTAGCACAACAAAGGCTGATGTTTGGTGCCACATGTCTGGACAGCAGCACCAATTTGTCATCATCTTGTGGGCCTGACTTAATGTTCAAATCTACAGCTTTGTTATTTCAGGGGACTTGCTGCTTGTTAGAAATGTTGGAGTTGGAGCCAAGGTGAGCTACTCTGTTGAGTTTATTTTTGGAATTTTTCTAATACATAAATCTGATTTGAATTTGATATTTGCTCCTCAGTGGGGGTTGTTTTTCTCAAACATGGCCAGTGTCATGTTAGTGCAAGACTCATAAATGTTTTTATGGCTGTTGGCTGGGGGTTGGGTGGCTTTGGGGTGTTTTTTAGGGGTATTCCCCTACTGCAGTACCAGCAACAGGGTAATGCTGACTGTGAAACTCACTTTGTGATGTTCCCCCCTCTCATATTTTTTCTACATAGATTTAAGAAGGAATTTTCCTCTAGGTAATTGTGAAGTAGTTTAAAAATCTTGACATCACGAGGTAATGGAGCAATTAAAGTTAGGCTGTCCCAGCCTACTTGGAAAAGAAAATGGAATACTCGGAATGAGAGTTTTCTGCAGGCTGTCAGTGGGAGTTGAGGCTTCAGCTCTGCAAACTGCTCCGCCCAGTGCAGAGCTCGTGGGTCGGAATTAATTGTTCGAGCTCTTCCCGGTGTTATCACACTGGGCTCTCTCTACACAGTGCTCTGTGTCTGTAAGAAGCAGAACAGTGAGTTCTTGAAGTTTAATCTGGAGGGGAGAGCTGGATAATCCTGGTTTCCAGCTGGGTCAGACCAAAAGGAGGTTTTGTGCCTCTCCTTGCTCCGGGAAGCGTTTCCCTGTGCGTGAGCAGCTGTGTAAGGGCTGCAGGGCAGGTGTGGGTGACCTGGGACAGGTGACATGCTGCAAGAATCGACCAAAAGGAAGGGGACTGTCCTCTCACTCAAGATCTATTCAGCAGCATCTGCTGCTGTTTTGACAGCAGGAATCTGTTGCCAGTGCCCAGAACATGTTTCGGAGGGAAGCAGAACGTGAAGTGTTATGAAAGTAACTAAGCTCATTAATGGCAAGGGAGGACTTGGCTGTATTAACTGTGATGTTGCAATATCTCTGTCTAATTAGCTCTTCTGCTAATTAGATTTAGAGCAATTAAAAGCTTTAAAGACTTGTGAGAAGTTCTGTGAGAGGACTGTAGATTTCAGGTACGAGATTTGTGGAAGGAGCAGCTCGGTGTGTGTTCACTGGAGCCAGGGGCTGCCTGAGATGAGTCTCCAGGGAATTCTTGCAGGCTCTCCTGATTATCCCTGTTTAATATATATATATATGGATATATCTCCCTGTTATCCCTGTCCCAGCACTGGATGTGTGACTGCTCTGGAGCTCTGGGTGCTCTGCAGAGCCTGGCAGCCATTTGGTGCTCAGCTCAGCACAGCCACAACCAGGGGCTGTGCACAGGCAGTGCTCTCCTGTGGAGACATGACATTTTTCTTGGGTTAAAATAAACCAGCCTGATTGAAAGCATCTGCTTTTTCTTTTGCATCACAAAAATGTTTTCCAAAATTAAAGTCGTCTAAAGTGTAAATCTTTGCAGTCTCCTGCAGAGATGTTTTTATCCAAAACCCAGCAGTTTAATTTACAAAAATATGTTGTGCTTAGAAACTGTCGAAATCTTGCTTGTGATCTTTCAGAATTTAGCTTTAGCAAATGCTTCTGCTGCTCTTTTATTTTCCTTAAATAGCTGTAAAATGCTAATTTTGGATTTCTGTCCTATTTTCAGTATAGTTTAAAGGTCAAACCTCAGTATGGGCAAGGAATTGGTTAAATCAGACTAGTTTTAAACCTCTTGGCTGTAGTGTCAGTTCAGCAGCTCAGTCATTCTGAAGCTTTTGTGCTGTGAGAGTTGAGCAGAGTATCTGCAGGAAGGTCTCATTTTGGGATTTGAATGCTCAGTAACAGAGCTGTAGCTCCTAGCAAGAGACCAGGTATTTCTCATGCTTTTTGCAAAGGGCAGTGGCTCTGCTCGGGGTGAGAATGTCCTGGGCCTTGTTAGACACTGAGCCAGGGGTTGGCACTGTTGATTTATGTGCTTGTGCTGGGGAGGTCAGAGAGGGTCTGTAAGAGCTGCCATGGCCTGGGGGGTCCCACCGGGGGGCAGAGCAGGGGACAGAATGTCCTGCTGGGAGCACCTCTGCTGCTTTGGTACCGAACACTCAGGAGTTCTCTTGGGAAGGGAGGGTGTCCACACCCTGTGTGAGAACAGCTTCCCAGCCTGGAGGAGTCCTGCAGCCTCTTCAGGGATTTCAGAGCCCTTCCCCAGGGCTCCCAAAAGCTGTGGGCTCTGCAGCTGAGCTGGAGCAACAGCTCTGCAGCTTTAGTCCAGGATTGCTGTTGATTTACAGGGAGCTTTTAGACACCCAGATGTGCTGGAGGCAAAATGTGTGTGTGCTGAGAGGGGAAGAGGCTGTCAGGGGAGTGTCAGAGCACAGGCTGATGAGGGGCTCTAAACCCAGGATAATGTGTGTTTGGGCACCAGCTCCAGTGCTGGAGCACTTCTGTCCATTTTCCTGCAGAAACATCCAAAGGAGGGGTTTGATGTGCAGTTTGGACCAGAGTTTTCTCAATAATTTACGTGTGCCATAGACAATCTTTTCTCTCACACACGTGTAATTGCATGTTAAATACTCTGTTGAAGGATGCAGCTTTCCCAGAGAAGCTGCTGTTAAAATTGTTTGCCCAGACTGATTCTGGATCTCCTCAATATCAGCTTGCAGTGACTTTCTGGACTTTGCTCTGAAGGTTTGGTGAGTTAAAGGGTAACACTCTTGGCACTTTTCCTACCTGTGTGAATAACACTTGACAAAGTCGGTCTAGGACTAACCAGCCTCTGGGCTGTTTACCTCCTAAAGCATTCCAGGCTCATTTCCTTTGATTTTTGTTCTTTATAGACATAATCTCTGTAATAGGAGTATTTTGGAAGCTGCTGGAATAAACCCACTGCTGATGGGTTGCATAAATGTTCTTTTTTTGCCTCATTATTAAAATAAGCATTTCTAAGTGAACATGAATCAGAACAGAACAGTTAAGCATACCTCCCCTGCTTTGAAGTAAGCTTAATAGAAGAAATCCTTAAAGAATGTCTTCCAGGAAAAACTTTTTGGCATTGGAGAACCAAATTTGGGACTTCTGGTTTGAAAGAAATACTCAATGTCTGCATTGCTACAGAGGATTTTGGCTGTGTTATATTTCCCAACAAACCAGCTGGGGGAAAAAAAAAAAAGAGAAAAGGCTTCATGCTCCACTTCCTTTGTGTGGTTCTTCTGTCTCCACCTTCTGGAAGCTGAGAGCAAATAATTTAAAATTAGCTTAGTGGGTTAATGACCTGGAAAGCAAATGTGTCGCAAGATGTGTGTTTGACCCCCAGTTAAAGGGCATCATCAGGGGCTTGTTTCACTTATGTCCAAACACTGAGTCCAGGGAGCAAATAACTGGCTCTTTAGGCCAAAATGGTAGTATTTTTATCCTCTCTGCAGACTGTGTCAGACTGAAGTCAGCCAGGAGGTGAAATTCATGCAGGCGCAGACTGGTTTGGGCTGGAAGGGACCTTAGAGCCCGGTGGTTTTTCAGAAAACCCCTTAGCTGGGAGTTCAAGCGTCCTTCCCTGGTGCTCTTGTCCTTTTCCAGGTGGCAGCTGCTCCCTGGTGGTTGCCTGTGAAAGGAGCCAGCTGGAAGCACCCCGAGGGCCCTGACTCCAGCATCTCCAGCAGGTGAGCCACGAGCAGCCATTCCGTTGTCATACAGTGCTGCTCCCACCGGGAACGGGGCTGCAGGAAAGGGTTTTTATTGAGTCACCTGTCTGCTGCTGCTTCTGGGACTGCCTTCCCACCCTCTGGTGTGTTGTGTGCAGCTTTCCATGCTCACGGTCAGTGGGGGAGAGCACAGAGGCTGCAGGGCCATGCTGAAATGAGCCCCTCAGTGTTTGCTGTTCATGTACCAGCAGTGAAACTCTGCAGAGCTCCCGAGGGGCAGAGCCTTCAGTGCCAGCCTGGCTTTGGAGAGGGAGAACAAACCCTCCCTGTGTGCACACTCCAGAGTCTGGGCAGTGTGGACGCTTCCATGTGCGATGTGGAAGCCTCTTTCTCTGGCAACAGAAGACTGAAGAGTTTTGTGCTTTTTTTACTGTATTCTGACTTTGTGGAAAATCAGTTGTGACTATCTAGAACCTCGAAATGCTTTGGAAAACTTGGCTTTTTCTTACAGTTAGTGCCATGCTCTGCCTGCACAAACCCTGCAACTTGCTGATCCTTGTCTTAAGGCAATTGCTTTCCATTCTGAAGTAGGATGAATTTTAGGCCTAGAAAATCAAATTATTTTCTTCATTTGGGATCTCTTATATTGCAAGTGCCCCTCTCACCAGGCAGGTGTCAATGAAACTGGCACTTCATCAACCAGTGAAAGTTTCTAACAGCATTTTGAAATCAAATCAGACTCTCTAGCCTAGATCTAGTAGGTTTTTGAGTCCTCTAAGGACGGGACTTTGTTAGTGCACCATCATCTATGGCTGAAGTGCTCAGTAACGAGTTGTCTGCTCTCCAAGGGCAAGGAAAGAATTATCTGAGGCAAAAATAGAGATAATAGCTGGAGGCGTTGTTAGGGGGAGACAGGAATTGAGGTCAGAGCCAGCAGACAGGAGCTGGAAACCTGCCATGAAGTTCTGGGCTCGTGCAAGGCTGGTGCAAACCTGGCCTGGCACAGCTGCTGGGAACCTGCCACGTGGCCCCATGGATTAACTGGGATATGTTGGCTTCTTAAATGGGGCAGGAAAGAGAAGTTATAGGAAGTTTCTCTCTCCTGGACCAGTACTCTCAGCTCTGGAAGTACCTGGGTCTATTGGAGGCTTGGATGGGGAGGATCCTTCTGCAAGAATGCCTGGGCTTTTTTTTCTGTATTTTTCTGGAAAAAACCCCAATAATTCTAATGTCAGTCCTGGAACCAAACCCCATTAAAGATGGGAGCTCTTGTGTAAACTGTGGACTGCTTCAAGCAGCCAAGGAAAATCACTTCCCAGCTGACTTTGTGCAGTTCAGTTTCCTGGGCTAGGTGCTGCAAAAGCTGATGTTGGTAAGACTCTTCCTCATGTCACCTCTCCCTCAAAACTCCCCAGCTGACAGCAAGGAGAGGACTCAGAGCAGGAGAAGAGCCCCAGGGGAGAGAAGAACAATCACCATTAAATTGCAGTTTGCATTTTCTCATTGAGAATCCTGCCTTCTGGCTGAGATGCCCCTTGCCAGGCTGGTTTGCCAGTGGTGATGCTGCAGGGCTTTGGTGCCTTCCTTTGGGTCTGCAAGCACCCAGCTTCCCCCAGAGGCCAGGGTAGGGTCAGTTCTCTGCTGCCTCCTGGGTGCTGCACCTGAGAAAGCACAAACCATCAGTATCTGTAACTGTAGAGCTGGAGGTGGGAGCAACACCAGACAAACAGAAGTTAATTATTTTCTCTTCCTGTTTCCCTCTGCTGGTTGCATTTCCCTTCCAGCATCTTGCTATTCCTTAAACAGCTTCTTTTCTGTGAAAGTCAGCTGGTGCCTGGTCCAGTTGTAACTGAGCTGGGACCCTGCCAGTCCTGTGTGCCCCTGCCTGGGTGTCACATCGTGCTGTGCAGCCCTGAGTCTGCCTGGTGCCCTGAGGAGCTTGTCCTGCTCGTTTTGTTTCCCAGAATGGACCATCCAGTCCTTCACGTTTCCTGGAACGATGCCGTGGCCTTCTGCAGGTGGGCAGGGAAGCGCTTACCGACGGAGGCTGAGTGGGAGTACAGCTGTCGAGGGGGCCTTGAAAACAGGTACCTGTCCCAAGGGTGTCCCTCAGCACGGTCTGAAGCTGGGGTTTGCCAGCTAAGGAGGAGTTGTGAGGGGTTGAAGACCCTCAGTGGGCTCTGCAGCCAGGCTGGGAGAGCTGGGCGGCTCATCTGGAGAGGAGAAGGCTCCAGGGAGAGGTCAGAGTCCCTTCCAGGGCCTAAAGGGGCTCCAGGAGAGCTGGAGAGGGACTGGGAACAAGGGATGGAGGGGCAGGACAAGGGGGCATAGCTTTAAACTTAAGGAAGGGAGGTTTAGATTGAGTATTAGGAAAAAAGTATTTATTGCAAGGTTGGTGAGGCCCTGGCACAGGGTGCCCAGAGCAGCTGTGGCTGCCCCTGGATCCCTGGCAGTGCCCCAGGCCAGGTTGGACATTGGGGCTGGGAGCAGCCTGGGACAGTGGGAGGTGTCCCTGCCATGGCAGGGGTGGCACTGGGTGGGCTTTGAGGTCCCTCCCAACCCAAAGCAGTCTGGGATTCTCTGTAACACTGACTTTAATTAGAAGTGTTTGACAGCTGTTCTGTTTGTCTTTTCCCAGGCTTTTCCCATGGGGCAACAAACTGCAGCCCAAAGGTCAACACTATGCCAATATCTGGCAGGGAGAATTCCCCACCAATAACACAGCAGAGGATGGATACAAGGGGACTGCACCTGTAAGTGTGTCTCAGAGACAATCCAGCATGTGGAAATGATCCTAATATTCCTAAAATTAAGGTTTGTCTTCAGCAGGATGAGCCATGGCTGTTTTCCATCCCTGTGCTCTTTCATTTTAGATTTTAAGTTACATTAAAATTCACTGCAGGCTTGAGCATTATCAAGGGACACTTTTACAAGCTAATTGAAAAGTAAAGATTACTTTAATTTTAACTTCTAGTTCCTTTCAAACTGACCTCTTTTCCCCTTTACCAGTCATTTTGTAGTCAGAAGCTGAAATACTTTCTGCCTGCACTTCAGTTTTGTGAATCACACACTAGTTTAAAAGAAATTAAACTTCCCTTTTGGGGAAAGGTTGAGCCTGTCTAGTATAACAAACAGAGTGGAATTTTAAAGGCAATCAAGAATGGGAATGAATTACTTAATGGTAGTTAAGTCAGTCCGAAAGTTTCATCAGAAGAGGAGTCTGCACAGGCAGGAGTTGGCAGCCACCCTGGCTTTTCCTTGGTGGGAGGGGAATCTGGGAGCTGTGAGTGGGGTCAGGCAGTGCCTCCCTGGGAGGGTCAGTCCCCAAAAGCAGCCAGGAGATGCTGTGTCCCACTGGAACAGGGTGCTGAGGACACAGAGGTGAGCACAGCTTTCCATCCTGTTTGATTTAAATGCACTATCCAAAAGTGTACTGCTCTGGTGTCTGCTTTTGAGTCCCCCCAAAGTGCACGTTCATTAGCCTGGGGTTGGGATTAAAACCCTTTTTCATGTGGAGTGGTTACAGAGCTGTGTTCCCTGTCTGGTGCAGGTCACTGCCTTTCCCCCCAACGGGTACGGCCTCTACAACATGGTGGGCAATGCCTGGGAGTGGACATCTGACTGGTGGGCTGTGCACCACTCCCCACAGCAGCTTCACAACCCTGTAAGTGTTTGCTTGGCATCACGTCGAGCACAGAGTCCCCTCCTGTGACTTGGATCTCGTTGCTGTTTGAAAAGTGCCTGTTCTTTGCTCCTGGGGTGGGCTGTGCTCTGGGGAGTGGGAGTGTCACACCACAGCACTGGAATGACAGTGCTCTACTGCAGGTTTTGTGTTGCTTGGTTGGTTGTCCATACCTGGTTAACCATTGAATAGTTCCAAATTGGCCTCATATTACAGAAATCAAGAATTTATGGAATGACTTCTTTAAAAAAGGAAGGGTTTTAGTTCATTTATGTTGCTACAAGCTGTACTTATTTTATCCCTACCAGGCAGAGAGCAAACCATCATGAATTATCTTTCTGGCTTCTGGTAGCTCATTTAAAACTGGACACGTGACAGAGGTGAGGTTTAGGAGAAGTCACCAGGCTCTGAGAGGGGAATCTTTGTTTTCCTTTGTGGCAGGAGAGAGAGGGTCCTGCAGGGTGAGACTGTGTGGGGTCACTGATGCTCGGTCTCAGCAGGTTCCAGTTCCAGTTGGATCTGCTCCTCTCCCACTTATCCAGGATGAGTAAATCCCATCTCACACACAATATGACAAGTAAGGCCACATACAGTTTGTCACTCAAAACCCCGACAAAACCCCAGTGTTTTTTATTTGCTTACAACTTACAGAGCACTTTCAGGTTTATTTTTACTCCTGGTAATTATTTGTGAAGGCAAGACAAGCAGTTATGAAAACCCCCAACAATCTGTGTGCAGAATTCCATACATTCCTTGTAACCAATCCCCAGCATACCCCAAATCTCTCCAGTACTAGAAAGCTGCTTTGAAGATTTTGGGTGTTAAACTAAATATGTTAAAAAACTTTGCCTGAGCTCTGACCCTCTGGAAGAATTCAGTCTTCTCAGCCCAGAGAACACATCCTATATTTAGGTTACACTGCCTTGTGCTCTGAAGAGCTGGGCTCTGATAGATCTGGTGCTAATCAGTTCTAATGTCTCAGAAGATAACTGCAGCCTGGCTATTTTGGGACACCTTTTCACATGAGGAGATTCAGCTTCCTTACCCATTTAATCAGAAAAACCCTTTGGAATTCACTTTGAAGTGCTCTGCCTCAGACACTAGATTCTGACAATCAGTTTGTATCTGAAAAAACCCTAATAAAAGCCTCATTGTTAACACCTAGTTTTTAAATATTTTCTGAAGTGTCTGGGTTTAAGACCTCAGCAAACTCATGGAGCTTAATAGAGAGCAAAATTCACAGGACACTTGTTCCCCACCATCACCTTAATCCAGCAGGAAATGCTGCTGCCTTGGCATCATCAACACGATGTCTCACTTAAGTAAATAATTTTAGTGGAGGTGCCTCACTGCAATCACAGAATCCCAGAAGGGTTTGGGTTGGAGGGCCCTGAAAGCCCCTCCAGTGCCACCCCTGCCATGGCAGGGACACCTCCCACTGTCCCAGGCTGCTCCCAGCCCCAATGTCCAGCCTGGCCTTGGGCACTGCCAGGGATCCAGGGGCAGCCACAGCTGCTCTGGGCACCCTCTGCCAGGGCCTGCCCACCCTCACAGGGAGGAATTTCCTCCCTAAAAATGTAACTGATCCTTTAGCAGAGAGAGCCAAGTGTGTGTGTGTGAGGTCAAGCAAACCACATTCCCTTCATGGGTTATTGTGTGGTGACTTCTGACTGATTTTTTTGTATGAGCTGCATTTCTCTGTTTGAGAACTGATTTCTCTCCAGACAGGGTAACCATGTGGCTGGCTGTGCACTGACAATCACCATGCACCATCAGAAAGCATTTGTTTAATGAAAGAAATACAACTTTATTTTCATTAACAAAAAAAGCTTCTGTGGTTTTTTTAGCAAGTTTTAAAAGAACAATCCTACTTTTATGAGCTTTGGTAATGGAATGCACAAGCTCTTGTAATTATATAATCAGACACGAATATGGCTGTTGCATATTACAGTACAGAATAACCTTGCTAATATACAGTAAATTCTGGGGTTTAAATCTGGGATCAAAGTCTGGACAGCTCTGGCCCTTTGCACCAGGCAGCCAATGTCCTTCCCCTCCAGTACCAGCTGGTGCACTTCTCTAGCTCAGGCCATAAAACAATGGTGTTTGATAGAACAGAGATTTGCCTGGTTTAATCAAATGTGACCTTAATTGCTGGGCTGTGATTAGCTTTAGTGAGGGGAAGCACAGCCAAGGCAGTTTCCTTCACCTATAAGTGAGATATGTGCACAAGCAAATACTAACTCTGCAAATGCTGATGGTGTCTATTGGTTTTCTGATTTTCAGACATCTTTGCCAGTTGTTTCATGATAAACTCTTTACCTTCAGTGATTTTAAATTAGAGGATGATGTTTTGCAATAGAAGAGAGTAATGGAGGACACTACAACAGACTTCTGCAGGTGGTGAAGTGTTTCAGTGCTGTAATCTTCTTTCAGAGGCTGTGGGAGTCAATTTAAGTTGGTTTTTTTGTTTGTTTTTTTTTGGTTTTTTGGTTTTTTTTTTTGTTGTTGTTACCAAATAACCTTTGATGCTCAGTTTTTGCTTGGTGGAGGATATTTGTAATTAATAAAAAGATGCATTTATGAGCCTTTGGTTCATGTGCTGCTCTGTGCAGGTCATCCCTTTGTGATTGCTGATACCTGACAGATTTAGGGCTTTCTAACCCTAACTAAACATGTTCCTTTTATTTGATAAGAGTGTCTCTGGAGCCAGTGGCACAGATTGCTGCTCAGTGTGTGCACTGCAGCATTTAGGGGAAATCCTGCTCCACAGCCCCATTGTTCTGCTTTGTCTTGTTCCCGTGGAACTTTTTTTAGGTCAGTTTTGTCCTGGCTTCCCTTAAAATGAGATTACCAGGCCGGGTGATGAGTGTGCTGGTTAGTGGCTTATCTCAGAGCAGGGACTGCATCCACACTCAGGTGTGGTGAGGACAATTTCCAGAGGGCTCTGCGTGGGAGCAAGGCTGTGCTGTGGAGGAGCACCCAGCCCTGGAACTGAGCGGATGCTGCCTCAGGGTGTGGCTTTCCTTGAGGATTTGTGTGCCACTAAATGCAGTGATAGGCCAAATTCTTTTTCACACTTACAAGTTTTGGCAATAAACATGAAGCTGCTGCAGTTTGTGAGGTGAGCTTTCGTACAAAGTCAAACTCGGGGGGTGCAGGCAGGAGCTCCTGGAGTGCCAGTGTCAGCTCTCAGGGTTTTCTGGCAGTTCCTGGGATTTATGTTCAGTTACAAATGATCCTCTGGGGTAAATTCTTGTAGAACATCACCCCTGGTAATGCAGACCTGGGTGGGAGACAACTGGACCCCTTGAGACAGGGCAGGAGAATGGGATCCATGCCAGGTGTGACCAGACTGGTCACAGGGTGGTCACTGAGGAAAGCTGGAGCTCATTTTCTTCTTGGTAGAATCCTCTTTAGGAACCTCCCTGTTATCAGGTATTATTAGAAACAAGGCGCTGGTGGGCAGCAACTGGAATGTTAGATATTTGCAGCAGTGGGGAGGTAGCACAGTTACTGTCACCTGCAAGTCCTGTGTGGCAGAATTATTTCAAGCTGTCTGGTTCAGACACCACTGACATTTGTTACACCACTGGAATATTTATGATTGCTCCTTATCCATCTCCTTATTCCCTGTAATTAGCAGTTATTCCCTGAGTACTGACCAGTGTCCTCCCCTCCCCAGAAAGGGCCGTCCTCGGGCACGGACAGAGTGAAGAAGGGTGGATCCTACATGTGCCATAAGGTAATGTGGTGTTTTCATGTTCCTCTTCCCTCGGAAAGCACTTGACCATGAAATGATCCTCTGACAGAGTTTCCTGGCAGCCTGGATGCTTGTCAAGGGGTTTCATGGAATTTGTGAAGAGCAACGATGTTCCTAAGGACCTCTTTTTGCTTAGCTTGGAATTAAAACAAGTAAGTTTTTTTACTCAGTGGGGGTTTTAGATGCAGAACTTCAAATTGACGTAGGCTTCTAATGCTGTTTTCATGACAGAGCTTGAGTGATAGTTGTCAGAGTAGAAAGTATGGATGTGACTTTGTTTTTTAAGTTTTAGAATGGCTTTTGATCCAGAAAGGAGCTCTTGAGTAACCTGGTCTAGTGAAAGGTGCTCCTGCCCAGGGCAGGGGGTTGGGACTGGATAAGCTTCAAGGGCCCTTCAATCCCAAATCCTTTCATAATTCCATGGTTCTATGATATCAGGTGTTTGCAGAGCTGGCTGGGAGATGAGGTGTTTCAGCTGAGTTGGTGGCATACCCGAAAATCCTTCAGAGCAGCCAGGATGTCACCACAGAGTGATGGCTGTTCACAACACAAAATCGTGTTTTAAACTCTGCTCATGCAGTGCTTAAAACCCCTCATTGTAGATCTCCTGTTTCATTAAAGCTGTCCTGCTCTTCTTCCCTTGCAAAGCCTGTGGCTGGCAAATCACTCTCATAATTAGATTAAATTTTCTACAGTGAGATCCCATTTTCTACACTGATTTCCTTCTTAGGTGAAATCAATGTCAGATGTTAATTAGCAGTTTTGATTAAATTAACACTGGAATAGGCTCTTCAGTGATGAATAAGATGACCCATTTTGAAGGTTTGTGAAGATTCTAGTCTGCCCTAGTCTTTTTTTGTAGGTGATAAAACTAGGCTGTGTATCAAGGCAAAAACCCACTGAATACTGTTAGTACAAGGGCTCTTTATTAGGTGCCTGACGTCTGCTCAGACTGATCTTTCTGTGCTGGTGCTCTTCTCCCGCTCAGAGCTGACAGAGGCTGAAGTTGCACCTTTTTACCTCCCATCCCAGCAGTCTGGCATCTCATTCAGGGAGATGTTTCCAGGCAGGTGCCAGTACCTGTCCACTCCAGTGGATGGATAGCACATGGATACACAGCTCAGCCTCTGGAGGGAAGCTGAATGGTTGTTTTAGCTTTTTCCCAGAGCAGGAGAGATTATTGGCTGACATTTTATCAGACACTTTGCCGCTCATTCTAGTTTTTGTCAGCTGGTGTCTGTGTAGGATTCCTGCCTTTCTAACGCAGTGATTTCCATCCGTATCAGTCCATTGATCTGTCCCACAGCGATGGCAATGTTTTGCTGCAATAATCTAACTAATCAATCTGTTAATCCAACAAGCTGTTGCCTGAGGAGCCCAGCTGTGCTAAGAAGTTCCCTTTCTCTGTTGCTGTGCAGTCCTACTGCTACAGGTACCGCTGTGCAGCTCGGAGCCAGAACACCCCCGACAGCTCCGCGTCCAACCTGGGCTTCCGCTGTGCCGCCACCGCGCCGGGGCCGCGCTGAGCACCGGCAGTGCCCGGGGCACGGCGAGGGCTGCACCGGGACTGCCCCGGGCACGGCGAGGGCTGCACCGGGACTGCCCCGGGCATGGCGAGGGCTGCACCGGGACTGCCCCGGGCACGGCGAGGGCTGCACCGGGACTGCTCCGGGACAGC
>VZRO01002602.1:246105-270069 GCA_013397915.1 Daphoenositta chrysoptera
GCCCCGCTCCGCTCGGAGCATGCGGCTGCCCCTGCCGGGGATGGCGCAGTGCGGTGTGACCGCCTCGGATCTGTCCCTCCCTACCCGGGGCAGCTCCTCCCAGTCCCGGTGCAGCTCCGTGCGATGCGTGTGAAGTGCGCGCACCGTCAATATCAATCGCAAAACACTGAGTAGTTTTAATTCTTCACGTGGCTGTCAATCCTTGCTTATTTTGAAGGTTTTCAGGTTTGCTTTTGTTTCTTTTTTCATCTTATTTTTTTCTTTTTTTTTTTTTTTTTACAAATTAATGTTTGATGGTGCAGATAGGAACCTGAGCCCTCAGACAGGGGAGGCAGCACCACACGCTCCTGTCCTGGGGATGGGAAAAACCATGGCCATGGCTTTTGGCAGGACATAACCCAGCCAAAGCAATGTTCTGGACGATGGGAGACACGAATCCATAGAAACAAGTTCTGGCTTGGGATCACAGAGCAGTTTGGGTTGGAAGGGATGTTCAAGCCCATCCAGTGCCACCCCTGCCATGGCAGGGACACCTCCCACTGTCCCAGGCTGCTCCCAGCCCCAGTGTCCAGCCTGGCCTTGGGCACTGCCAGGGATCCAGGGGCAGCCACAGCTGCTCTGGGCACCCTGTGCCAGGGCCTCACCACCCTCACAGCCAGGAATTTATTCCCAGTCTCTCATCTAAACCTGGCTCAGGGAGGTCCTGCCTGTGCAATGTATGACATTCTTCTAAAGCATCTCACACCATCTTCCTCTAAGCTGGAAACTGCCCCGTGTCTTGGGAAAACAAAGCCAGGCTTGTGTTCCCATGCTGGGGGTTTCATTAGCTTTTGTATTTGCCCCCTGGCTCAGGTGTTTTGGGTTTGACGTTAAGGAAGCTGTTTGCGTAATTTCACCTGCTTTGCATGAGCCAGGTGTTTCTACTTGGAAATTAATTAGCCCACCCATAAATAAGCCGCCCTCTCAGAGCTGGCAGTTATAAGCTTTTGGGTTGTGTTTTGTGTTCTTTTGGGAAGGTGTTGTTTGTGGTTCCTTTTCCCTGGGGTGATTACTGATGTGGCTTTTCTGATCCCTCTTTCTGACGTGCTCAGGAAATGGAAGGAGTTGTCATCTCTTTTGTCTGTTTCGTCCTGCCTGGAAGAGGAGCTGAGCTGTAGGTGAGTTTGGAGATTATTATTGTTATTACTGTATTTATGGGGGCAGAGAGTTGTTGGGAATATAATGAAAGTATTGTTTGTTGGATAATTGAAGGGGTTGTTTATTGCACTGAGGCTGTAAGAGAAGGGGAGGTATGGAAGAGGCACTTCTGGAGGTCAGTGCCTCCCAGTACCTGGCCTGTGTAATTTTAGGGAAGACTTTCAACTTAAATGTGTGGCATCAGTGCTTCAGAACTGATCAGAATATACATGGTGGAAGGGTTTAAACACAACCTTTTGTTCTGGGTTTGTCCAGCCACAGCTGCTCCTCGTGGTGCCTCCGAGCCCTGCCTCCTCGGGGTGGCTGCTCTTGTCCTGGGAGCCCTTCCCAGCGTGGGGAAGGTGGCAGATCAGCTGTGGGAGAAATGTTGAAATACTGAGTGATTGGAGATATTAAAATACCCTTCAGTTTAGGGCTTCCTGCTATTACCAAGTTGACCTTTAGATCAAGACGCTGTAACTTGGCTGCTGATCCGTAGTGCCAGATGGAATTCTCTACCATTTTGAAATGATTGAAGTAAGAAGTCATTACTCTGTTGTAGAAGAAACAGATTGCTTGTATGTGTAGGAGAGGGGTTTGGGAATCTGCAAAAGGTCATGGAGTGTCTTCCTCCTTCTTATCCCACCCATGGCTCTGTTGTGTTGAACTATGAATGGGTTAAACTGTTGAGAGGTCCAGGGTGGCTGAAAAATGGGTTTTAATTTGTTATGTAAAATTGTTGTATAAGGAAAGCTTAAAATGGAGCCGAAAGAGTGAACTGGAGGTGAACTTTGTGATGCTGAACTGAGGCACCTGGTGCAGCTGGGGATTTCTTTTGCAGTACATTCTGCTGGCTCTGGGGTGAGACTGCAAATCCCTCTTGTTACATTGCATGCATTGAGCTGTTGGGTTTTCTCCCTGTGTAAATAATACTTTCTGCTCATAAATCATTTTTGTGATGCCTCTCTGCACTTCCCTGGATTTCTTAATATTCTGCTGATAATTGGAATTTGGAAGGTTAACTGTGCCTGAACTGTGAGTTTGTCTTCACCTCACTCCACCGAATTTTGGTGGCTTATGCTGTGTGTTGTAACAAGGTGGTGGAGCTCGGGGGGATGTGAACCTGTGACTCATCAACTGCAGTTACAGGAGATGTGCTCAGAAAAAACAGGTATAATCCTGGTCTAGAGGAAACTGGAGATAAAACTTCCCTGTCTTGTCTGGTAGGCAAAAGGGCCAGGAGTCAAAGAAGCCCTTTCTAACATCCGTGGTTTGGAAGCTAAACCATCCCAAGTGATAACCGTGGGGAGTCCACGTGTTTCTGGTGTCACCATCGGTGCTCTTGGGGATCTGGTGCAACCCTGTCTCCAGCTGGGAGTGTTACCACTTCTCCATCAGCTCAGCTGTGGCTGCCTTGTGCTGATTTTGGCCCCAAAGGGTCCTGGTTTCAGGGCTGTACCAGCCTTCCAGGGAAAGTGATCAGAAGCCTTTTGCTGAAGGAGCCTGTTTGAAGGCTCTCTTTGGCTTCCTAGTTTCCTATGGAACCAGTCTCTGCAAGAATAAGGTATCACTTTTAAGTGTTTTATTTCACATTGCACATGGTTTCTCTCTGACTTTGTTCTGAACAGCCTATTCAGACACTTTTCAGAGATTGAAAGTTGCTATTTTACATTAAAAGGAAGCACATTTCCTGTGTGATATACTGGAGATGCCTCCTGAAGTGTTTCTTAAATTACAGCATTGAGCACAGACATTCCAAAGGGACTTTAGTCTGTCGTTCCCTGGCTGAGAGTTTTAACTGCCTTATCCATGCCTGCTTTAGGCTGTGTTTCCTTCCTCCTGTAGTTAATCTTAGATACTTATTTTTTAAATTCCCTTATTTGAAGACTCTTTGTGCTGCTCTTCTTTTCATGTCAGGTTTAAATTTTCCTTTGATTTGACCTTAATTTATGGATAATCATCTCCATCAGGTTGGTGGGCAGGTACTCTGTATCCTTCTGCCAGTCTCTTTTGTGTCTATTAGAATATTGATTTGCAGAGAGTGAAGTATAAAAAGTCAATATCCCATTAAGTGGAGTAAAGTGACAATGTCCTAAGGCTGGACAAGTTCAGGCTGGTGTCTGTGCCCTGAGGTGGGGCTGGCTGGACATGTGAGATAAAACCATGTCCTGGGAGGGTTTTGTTCGTGTGTGTTCATGGCAAACAGCCACATTTTTAAAAGTGCTTATAATGCAAAAAGGTGCTTGGATTTATTAAAACACTTGAGCTTATTGGTTTTTAGTGGTAAAATAGAATATTCTGCTGAGGATTTAGACAAGATAGATGGGAGCAATCTGATATGGCATAGTAGTGTCTGCTCTGAAGTGCTCAGATTTGTGGAGAGACCAGGTGTAAAGATTTTTTTTTATTGGTTTTTGTCAGTATGAGATGCCTGCCACATAGAGGTGATGGCTGCAGCTCACCCACCTGCCTCAGCAGTCTGCCACTGAAAATGGGGAACCAAAACGCATATATTTGATTCCTACTTTTGAACCGTTCTCAGAGCAGTCTGCAGTTATTTTATCAGGTGCTCCTTGTGCTTCAGAGCCAGTCACAAACACCTGACTGACCACAGGTGCAATTCGTCTCAGTGCAGCTGATTATAATAAACACATTAACACTCCCTGCTAGGGTCGGCTCCTCCAGCCCCGGGGCGGGGTCGGCTCCTCCAGCCCCGGGCAGGGTCCCTCCTCAGCCCGGGCTCCTGCCTGCCGCAGCTGGCTCCTGCTGCGTGCTAATGAGCTGCCGAAATCTCCCACAAGGAAATGCACGCTGCAATGAGAGCTCTGGTAACGATGTTTGTAAATCCCGAGAAGGAGAAGTTGAAGATCAGTTTGTTTAAGCGTGCCATAGCTGTGCAGCGAGGGCTGACCTTGGAAAATGCTGTGTTTGAATAACACAGTTTATCAAAATATCTCCAAGTGCTTTTGCAGAGAGAGATGAACTTTGTTTCCTTTCTTGTACAGATAAGAAAACTGACGCAGGGACACATGAAAGAAGTTAAGCAGTGGTTGAGCTCTTGGTTATCACAGGGCTCTGCATTTCATCCCTCCCCGTGTGCTGCTCTTGCAGCATCGATTGGGTAATAGGAACCATAAATCTCTTTGCCAATACACGGGCACTCACAAAGTCTTGACTTTGAGATGAGTAAAAAAGTTTTATAACTTAACGTTTTGTCACATCCTTGGATGTAAACAAAACAAGTTAGAGCAATGGGAACAATTCAGCTTTCAGCATGCAAATTGCTTCCTGATTAATAGTAACGTATTTTTGTGAAAGGTAGTCTTGGGGTGTATTTCAGGTAATTAAAATTCACACCTATTTTGGCCTGGCAGCAGGTGAGCCACTTGGAAAGACTAGATGGACCACCCATCTCCTGGCTAAAACTGTGATGATGCTTTGCAGGGAATCTTTCCTTAGTGTATTATTCTATTTTTGTTAATAGAGAGAAAGCCATAGAACACCATTCTAGTTAAACAGACTTCTGTGTAATAGTATTTCTTCAAAAGAAACTCATTACTAAGTGAGACACAGAATTGCCTCCCAGACTGGACAAATTTCTTCCCTTTGAAGTGCACATCAAATTCCTTCTGTGCTCCCCATCTGCCTTGTATGAGCAAACTTCATTTGACATCAGTGACCTCTGGCATTTCCCTCCGGATGAGGGAAATGTATTTGCACACCATTCAAGTCTTTTATGGACTACATATGTAATGGGCAGTTCCAGGGGATTGAGGCAATGTTTAAATGGATGTATCAGTGCTACAGCAGGCTCAGCAAACTTCTGCTGCAGACTGTGGTTGGTGGTTTCACTTAATGTGCTGCTGCTTTTCAGCTGCTTGCCAGAGGCAGAACTGCATGTTCTGCCAGAGTAAATGGAGCTGAGAAAGGATCCCCATGGATTTGCTGTCCTGCCTGCCCCCGAAGTGTGTGTTGTGCAGCTCCTTTGGCCCTTGCCTGTGCATGGGGGTCTGGGTCGTGGTTAGTGGGACATGGTGGCTTTTGGATTTTTACAAGGCTGTGCTTGCAGTGCCTTCAGCCCTGCAGATGACTGACTGCAGCAGCATTTCAGTTCTGTTGTCACCCAGAGAGTGCTTTCCCTGACACACAGGAGGCTGTGTCAAGGCCCTGTGTGTTGGTGACCCCTGTGTATTGTGGGGCACTCGGCTGAGGGGAAGCTTCAGTCCCCTGTCAGAGCTGGCAGTGCCACAGTGACAGTGGCACCCTGTTGGCTGCTCTCTGGGGCAGCCACACAGTGGTGCCAGGGTGGGAGTGCTGCTGCTCACAGCCTCACTGCCAGCTCTCAGAGCTGGGTCATGGGGTAGGAAAATGCTTATTTCAGGGGTGTCCTTAGCTACACTGCACATTCCCAGAGGATGGTGCTGCACCTTGGCAGCAGAGGTTCACAGTGCCAAGGTTGGCAGATTTGTTTTGTGAAGCTGCATTCTCCATTATTCAGGGTATTCCCCAGAGCCCCCCTTGGTTTCCTTTGAGACACAACTTCTTTGCCATCCCTGCTGAAGATAACTGGGTGACAGAAAAGGCCAGGTGTGTACCTCAGTGTTCTGGAGGGTACCTCTGTGTGCTAGTGCGCCCTTGGTGTGTGGATATACACATTTCATACGGTATTTTCATCTCAATATGCCCCAAAAAACTTGATTGAAGTTGTCTTCTCAGAGTTGAGGGTCTAGATGCTGCCTTTTCCCCCCCAGATCTTATCTCCATACCTCATAAAATAGTGTATAACAAAAATTTATTAATTTTTTTTTAGGTTCCTTTTTAAAATAAATAATTTAGTTTCCTCTTCTTGATAGCTCATCACTTCTATTGCCTAGTGCCTGCAAATACTCTTGTTGGAGTGGTTCTTTTTGGTGGTTTACTGTCAGTTGTGAATGTTTCATCTTGCTGGTTAATGTCTCTCAAAAAGTACTGGAATACAAGTCATCTGAAAACACACAGAAGCGAAGGCTGATGGAAGATCGTAGTGCTTTGTGAATAAATAGAAGGTTGAGTCAGGAACGATCACTTTTATCTCGAGCGACTGCTGGGTCAGGCATGATGGATCATGGAAAAAGTCCATCTAGTTCTCATCACATGTAGCATCTTGGTCTGAGCCTTTCCTTTATTAAATGATTTAACAGTAATAAAAATAGGTTGGGGTTTGGTTTTTTCCCCCACAAGCAACATTTGCTTAGTATATTACAAATTTTTCACTGTGGTGATTCTGTACTGTTTATGCTTTCAGAAAGATTTCATTTTGCATTTTTTCCATTTGCATTGTTGAAAAAAATACATTTTGAGAAGAAAAATGTCCCTTATCTTGCTGCTCCATAACTGTACTTTGGTTTAAATGAAATCCATAATTTTTCCTTGTTGGTAGGACAACAGAAAACATAAAGGTGGAATTAGACTAGGAATATAGATTAATGTTAACTTTGTGTGCTAAGGTTAAATAAATCACTTAATGATTACAGAACAATAATTCAGTGTGGTCTGCAGTCAGACAGGATGCTTTTAAGCGGGGAGGAGCAGTATAAAGAATGAATTATGTGTGTTTAATGTAGTATTTCACTGTGATAGTAAATCAATTCCCCTCATCAAATTACCCAAACAAATTTATGAGTGTGTGTGTATCCAGGGCAATTAATAAACCATCTTGTATAGGACTGAGATATGTAGTTTTGCACTGTAACCTTTAAACACAATTTATCTCAAAGGCATAATGCTTAAATGTTAAATGTTCCTTCTCAAAGAAAATTTAGGAAAGAAAAAAAGAAATAATACCCTACTAAAAAAAAAGTTAGCTTATGTAGGATTTCAGTTTCTTCAAAATTAATTACCCTTCAGAGCTATTTTGATGTAATCCCTCAATTTTTGTCTTAATGTTCTATGCAACACTGTTTTTGTATGGCTTTAAAGTGACAGAGTAGGTTTAGATGAGGTATTAGGAACAAATTCTTGCTGGTGAGGCCCTGGCACAGGGTGTGTGCCAGATGTGGCTGCCCCTGGATCCCTGGCAGTGCCCAAGGCCAGGCTGGACATTGGGGCTGGGAGCAGCCTGGGACAGTGGGAGGTGTCCCTGCCATGGCAGGGCTGGGATGGGATGGAGCCATTCTGGGGTTCTGTGAAGATCTCCCAGCCTCTGGGAATGCTCTCGGTGCAGTGCAGATAACGGAGCCACGAGAAATGGGCTCACTCTGCACCTCCAGGTGTGCAAGGCTCATTCATTGCCAGCACTCACGGGTGTTCCCAAACATACAGATCAAATGTTAAACTGCCCGTGGGAGGATCCCAGGGAGATTTCTGGGCACTCTCCATGTGGGAAGTTAATTTTTTTGGAATGTATCCCTGAGATCATTAGTCCTGCTCTGACTCTGACCTCCGTGAGCGTGTCCTTTGCACACAAGCCACATCGCGAAGTGCTGAGCAGGCAGAGTCCGGGGAGTGAATGCTGTTCCTGTCTGGAAAACAGCTGGAGCGCTGTGGAAAGAGTCTGCTCCGACTTTAGTGGAGCATTAGCTGCGTTTACAGAGTGTTGCACAGCAAGGTCTTCAGTTCCTCTCCCTGTTACCAGAGTGAGCATAGCGATAGATCTCCTGTAATACGGATCAGCAAAATAATCGTTTGTGCCAGCAGTCTTACTGATTATTCTGATGTTCTTGCTGGCAATTTTGGCATGCCCAAGGAGGTGATGAGCACTGGAGGGAGGGCTGAGCTTGACCAGGCAGCTGTGCTTTTGCTGTTGTGGACTAGTCAGCTCTGACCACATTCCATGAAACGTGGGCAAAGTGAAAAGCAATCTTGCTTTCAAAGGATTGTTGGTGACCTTTAAATTAGGGCTGGGAGTCTCATCATAAACTGCCAGGGCACGAGACATGACTTACTCCCCTTTCCCTTGGAACTGAAAGGTTGTTTTCACTGAAATTACCACTTTTTACAGAAAGGTCAAATCCATATAGCTGCATCTCGAGGAGGTAGTCAGTGACCTTGTTTATCTCCCGGTGTTTGCAACTTCATAATTCTGGGTGGTTTTTTACGGATCTTGCTGTTGTCATTCTTTTATAACATTGCAAAGAGCTGCATTTGATGGGCTTGGTGTTGAACTGCTGCAAATTGTTTCTGTTCACTCAGAGGGAGTCATGGTAAATGACCCTGGTGCAGGGCTTGGTGCTCTGTAGGAGCTGCTGTTTAACTGCTTTCTGACGGCTGTTTCCCTAAAAACCAGGGCTTGGAGACTCTGTTTTAGGGGTGCTAACCCTGTGGGCCTGCCAAGGCTTTCTGTCTTTTGCCGTACAGTATATTAGGTTTGTGTTGCATATTTTAGTTGATGACTTGCACATAGTTCTAGAAATCATGAATAATGTTTATAAGATTCCCCCAGATTCCTCGGGATTTCAGTAGGACTAAATTCCCAAATTGTTTTAGGGACTTGCTCTTAGGCTAGAATTTACATCTCTGAGCTGGATAAAGAATCTCTTTTCCAAAGGCTTGACAAAGGGTTTCAGAAAATAATGAAACCCAACTCGCTGCTATTTAGGATATGCTATTTGTCATTTTATACACTTGAAAGAACCAAGAACTTTAAACCATATTTTTCCCCACAATTCTGATGGTAATTTGATACTCTTTCCATCAAGTGGGTAAAATCTTGAATTCAGAATAGTGGTTATGTGCCACTTATATAAGGTGGCTGTAAAAATTAGTTACTGTCTTTTGTACAAAAATTAAAATAAAGGGGGGAGTGGGCTAGACAGTATTTAACTCTTAGTTGTTTTTTAAAGTGTGTCTAACATTAAGAACAAGCCTTGAGAGTAAGGAAAGTAAAATGGATACAGACAAACTCCTCGGCTAGACTTCCAATCTGTTTTTGTTTGGTTTGTAAGAGAAACGTGTTTCTATAGTTAGAGCTTCTAATGTCTTGTTACTGTTAATTTATTTGTGTGTAGTTACATTGTTATCTAAACCTCTGCCAAGAGATGGCGGTGCGATGCTGCTCCACGTGCTGGGTGAGCTGCGGGAAGCTCTGCGATCGGGGAAAACACGGAGGCTTCTTCCCGGGGCTTTTGGTGGCATCTCCTAGAACAGGCCAACATTTATCAGCTCACTTCGTACAAGGTGTGGGTTGAGAAAATAAGCAAAATTAAAACGATTGTCTGCTTTGCAGTGTTCTGTCAGCTCTGGGAAGTTTCACTCCCATCCTGCATGCAGCGTACATTTCTTAATGTCTGATTTGGCTGGGATAGCCTTAATTTTGGTCTTAGTAGCTGGTTCTGTGCTGTGTTTCACTCAAGAGAAATCCAGAGGCAACTCTTTGGCTGGCTTCATTTCCATCCCCTGACAGTAGTGGTGCAACACTGATTTCTGTTAGCTGGGGAATATTAAAAATGGTAATCTTTATCCCAAAAACGGAATCCCCTTGTATTCCTGTTCGGTGCTGTATGGATTCAGGCAAGGCAAGGCTGGTAGGGACAGGTAATCCCTCTCATTTGTCAGAGTTACAAGGCTTCTGGTGTGAAAGCCTTTCTCCTGATCTCTGCTGTACAGCCCCACGTTCCAGGAGCACCAGAACACAGAGCTGTTAATGCTGGAAAACTTCCTTTTGTCTGCTGAATACCAAAGTGTTTCTTGGAGAAGGTGGGTGGGAGATCAGAGGGATACAGCTGCAGAGTGCTGCGTTTCCCTGTTAATCCGAGCTGGCCTGGATGTCTGCAGGAGGCTTTGTTCTGCTCTGGGGGGCTGTGCCGGAGTTTGACAGGCGTGGGTGAAGGCTCCAAGAGTTTGTCAGGGCTGGTACCTTCCTGTACCTCCAAGTGTAATTTAGTTCCTGCTGTCAGGCAGAGGCAGGCTGTGGGTTATGATTGTTGGAGGATGTGCTGCTTGAGTTGTGAGTGGGGAGAAGATCCTCAGGAATGAGAATAACCCCCCTGCCTTGTCCTGAGCTGAGCCTCCCTCTCCCAGTGTGCTGCAGGATTCACCTGGGCTGTGCCAGGGATGCTGGACACTGCTGGTGTGCTGCACTGTCATCTGCTGCCACTGATTGGGAAGGGATTCAGGCTGCAAATGTGTTCTTGGAGAATGTCCCTTTCAAAACAAATATTTGCAGAAAAAAACTTTTCAGTTGGTGCCATTTGTTGCTCAGACCTCAGGCTGCCTCCATGACGCTGGCACCAGACTGTGTGGTAGCCATGACCAAGGTCCTTCTTGTCCCTGTAAAATAGATTTGGGTACCTCTGAAGAAACAGTAATAGCGATTTTTTTGTTTCTTTTTTTTTCAATAAACCCTTATTTTACTAACACTCAGTTGGTAGCAGGGTTCTTCAGCTTTCTGCTTAAACATGCCATTCTAACCCACAAAAAATCTCATGCATCTTCCTTTTCCTCATTTTCTGCTGTTCCACGTGAATGACCTGAAAGTCATCAGTAGTGGGCACAGGGCAGAAGAATCTGGTGATGAGCTTAATTTCCTTTCTCTCCAGATATGAGTGTATCTGGAGCTGTGCTGGTGCCTCTGACAAGTTTTTAGGAAAAGGACCCAAAGACTGGGCCTATTTTCAGGTCAAAATTGTTTTGTCAATTGAAGAGGTTCCTGCTATTCACATGGGATGTTGCTTCCTTAATCAATAGCACTTTTATCAGGGTGATTTAGTAATATTCAGTCTAAATGTTTTATGTCTTAATACAGTCCAATGCTGTTTGCTAATGTCTCCATTACTATAAATATTTTATACTCTTATTCCAATTTTATAGGTTTTTATAATTTTACTTCACAGTGAATGTGAGGTTTCTTACCTGTGCACATCTTGTCTATTTTTTCATTTACTCTTGAATTTAATTGGTCTAAAAGTTGTAATATATACTCTAGTCATTCTAAAGACATTCTTCACTTGAGGAAAAGGAAGGAATAACCTGTGTAATAAGTGAACAAAATTTATAACCATTTGAAAACCAAACCTAAACTCGTGTGTCCTTCCTGGTGTCTGTTCCAAAGCCATGACTGGAATCATGCTCTCAGTGGGTTTGTGTCTGTTCAGCTCTAGTGCGGATGGCTGGCAGGAGACCAAACGTTGGTGCTTGGCCAACAGGACATAAACGTGGGAAGCTAAACTCGGAACAGGAGTCCAGAGAGGCCTGGGCCTTGATCCGTGTCAGCAGAGGCCGGTGCAGCTTCAGTGTGATGTGCTTCTTACTTTTTTAACCACATCAGGAGAATTTCCGAAAGGAGATGAGCGAAGGACGAGGGAAGAGAGGGCCAGAGGACGAATGACTCATCAAAGAGTCCCCAGCAGGATGTGGCAGAGGATTCAGGTCTTTTGAGTGCATCCTAATCTCCTTGCCAAAGTGGCACAGCTGGAGCAGAGCACCCGGACCTGCTGCTGCTGTGCCTCTCCTCACCCCTGGCTCCAGCAAGGCTCTCCTTTCCATCTGTGCTCCAGCCAAACACTGGGAAAGGCACTGGGAGTCCTTCCCTTGACAGCAGCAGCCTTTTGGTTAGACCTGGTTTTACAGAGGAGTGAGCATCATCTTCAGCATTAAACACCTTTTCCATTTTTGTGCTGTTCAGGGGGTTTCAGCTCAAATACTCAGAAATTCTTGGTTCTTGGAAATGATGGGCCATGTGTTGTGCCAGGCAGCATGTGAGGGTGCTGTGCCTCATCCCGTGGAGACTGGGGCACAATGGCCAGTCTGTGTTCCCACTCGGTCCAGATAACGTGTGCTCAGCATTTGGAATCATCCCTGCTCGGGATTATCTGCACATATGCCAGGGTGGCAGCATCTGAATGATTTCAGTGCAGGGGGGCAGAGAGAGAAAAGCCTTTTGTTGGTGGTGTCTGTGCAGTGTTTGCTGCCAGGGATGGATTATTTAGTAGTGGCTACGTTTTGAACACGTGCCTGGACAAACTCCTGGGGTTGCTCCTGAGTTTTTAGTTGATCCCTTCATAAACCTGTGGTCCTGGAGTGCTAATGATGGAAGTGTATTGTTGTTGCCATTACAAATTTAGTTTGATGGCCGAGTATTGAGAAACTCTTAAGATTAAGGGGGAAAAGTAATTCTTATTGATAAGGAAACTGAATGCAATTACCAAGGGTTTTTGCCATCTGTCAGCATTGTGTGTGTAGATATATAAATGTCCCCAACCTCTCCAGTTATGTTGAAAATCACTTTGTATTTTATCCCTTTCCATATATTTTCATGGAGTACCCTGTTCTGTACCCCAGTTAAATTTTATGCTAAAATCTGATTGGTTTACATTGCATATTGTATCTTCTTTAATTGCTTTATTTTCCATACATGCTCAGAATATTTTTGGGGATTCTTAGGATCCGTCGTCACTTGAGAACTTTTTACTTCAAGCAGCAGTTAAGGGGTAAAGAAAAAAAAATCGCTTGACCTAGTTATGGAACTAAAGCCTGCAAAATGTACACTGGTGGGGAGTCTCCTTGCTGGAGCTGTGCATTTTGATTCCTGATTGGCTTTGTCTTTCCATCTGTTCATCTCATCTGCAGCCCCTGCGCTGTCTCTCACCGAAGCTGTGATTGCTGGTGTGTTTTATTGTGTGCCAGACTGTTGGGGACTGGCTGCTGACTTCTTTCTACTCTGCTGCTCTGCTTTTGTTCCCCTGACTCAGATCTGCCGCTCTCAGTTCCTCTCGCTTGCTCTGACAGACGCCTTCCTTCCAGGGAAAAGACTCTGACAAGATTTCCATAGAAAGTAACAAAGCCAGAATACTTTTGGTGGTTTTTTTTTTGTTTTTTTTTTTTTTTTGCATAGGTGTTACTTTTTCCTGTGGCCTTTTATCTGAGTTTGCTCTTGTCTTCTACCTTCACGATGTCATTTCAAAACTTTGTGTTTCTTGTAGTTCTGTCGCATAATCTTAGTGTGATTTAGGATGTTTTCTGTTAGGGTTGAAATACCTTTTCTTTCATGGCTGTGATAATGAGTTGAGCAATGCTTTGAGCTGTATGTTGGGTTTATTCTCCCCACCCTTGCCCTCCATCTGGTTTGTTCCCTCCTCTTTGTTGTGGTAGTGTAAATGCAGAGCAGCGAAACTGGTTTGTGCTGGGTGTCACTGGGCCACCAGCTCGAGCAGAGACCTGGCAGCTGGGGTTCTTTCACTTAATGCATCACAAACAGAAAATGAGTGCCTTTGTTTACACAGTGCTTTGTAATTTTGTGTTTTGAGTGAAGATGCTGCTGTTCAGGCTTGGGCTGTGCTGAGGGGATATTCCCAAAGTCACGGAAAAAAAAAAGCACATGCACAAGCTTGGGATATCATGAAATGCTCTTGTGGTTGTTTTTTCAGTCCAGTCACCTGAGAAGGATGTACACATGGTAAAGGAATTTGAATAAGTAATTCATGTCCAAGATTCACATTAAAAAAAACAAAACTGGAAGAGAGCTTAAAACTTTCTACTCTGACAATGTAGTCTTCCTCTTCTCACACTCACACTTTCCATTGTTTTCCCGGGGGCTTCTGAAACATAATTAAATTCTAAGTAAATTTTTCTATCACAATTGGCACACAGTGCTATTGACAATATAAACAAAGCACATAAATTGTTTAATGCAGGAGAGGCAGATAACAAAGAGGGGGAAATAAAAGCTGCCTTCCTCTCAGGAGCTGCAGCCAGAAGTTCCTTTTGCATTTCCAACGTCCTTTAGAGCAAACCCAGCGGTTTTGGGCAGGTTCAGTTCCACTATACCTCACCATCAGTCACAAATGCAGCTCTTCCTAAGGGAGTAGATTGTAAAATGGAATGGACTCTGGTTCTTGGGAGGCCAGAATACATGAGCTATGGCACTTCTTGGCCTTAAAAGCTGCAGATTGGCTCTGTGGGTATTTAATGGATGCTGGCCATGTTTTTAGAAGAGACAAGTGATTGCCTTTTCCCTGGGGTCCCAGTGACTCCCCGAGGGAAGCAGGAGGAGCTGTCCCACTGCAATCAGCCTCTGGTAGCAGCTTCTGCTGTGCTGGCAGTGTCTGCATGTATTTGTTACACCATGGAGAAAAGAGCCATATTTCATAATAGATATTACCTTCCTATTTCCTGTCAAGCACTCAGTCTTTACAAATGACAAAGTAATTGTTGGACCAGTTTAATTGGTTAATCACTATTGATTGTTATTTGCCTCTGTAAAAAAAATGGATCTCAGGTGATCCAAATATTCCTCATTGAAATCAAGAGAATTGTGACAGTTGACACCAGCTGAGAATCTGCCACTAAGGGACATCGGGTTGGTTGCTGTTTAATTACAGGAATTAAAGTATATTCATATAAACTTGTTTGGGAATGACTTCCCATGACTCATTTGTTTTGTTTCGCTTAATTTTGAGTGAAATAATAAAGTAAAATTTTACTTTAATCAAGTAAGATTTGTAGTCTTGTGCTCAGTACTGTAATGTGCAAAAGACTGTTCAGCATTTAAACAAAATAGGAATTGAATTACTGAGACACTGAGCTTTAAAAAAGGAATTGCTCTATTTGTGTGTGAAGTATCTCTGCTTCCATGAAGACATCTGGAATTTTTGCTTACTCTGCATATTTGGTGGTGTGAAACAATTTAAAGCACATTATTTTTGAAATATGTCAGCTTCCACTGGCACAGGAGAACATAATGACATTGCCTGTGACATGATTTGCAGGCTGAAATTCCGTTAGCCAGCGTTGCCCCGCTGGTGAAGAAGCAGCTGTAGCTTAGGATGTTTTTAAATCCCTCTAATAAGGGCTGCTTTTGTAGATGGGATCATTTCCCAGGGGTGTCAGTGGGTGAGATGGGTATGGTTCAGTACTGAGTGCTGGACATTTCCTGGCATTTCTAAGGAAGAGCTGATTTTCCCCCAGTTGGATCTAAGTTCAGCTTGCTCAGGCTTGGGGTGTTCGATGTAATCTGAAGTTCAATCAACTTCTATCAGCTCATCTGTTGAAAAAATGAGATAAATTTAAGAAGTACTTCACATCTGATAGTTGCCATCTCTAACAGGCTGTTCTGTCTCTGAAGTGAGGGTAGTTTTAGTGCAATGCTGTTGTAATTCCAGGTTCTGGGAACTGGTACCAGCAAAGGCTTCCATCTGACACCCCCTCATCGTTTGGGGTTTTCCATGGAGTGTGCTCTGGGCTGCAGTGTCCTGAAGGAAACACCCACGGGACAGGTGGATGTGATACAAACAGTGAAATGGGGGTCTCCAGGTGACTGCACAATATTTTATTCCCCTTTTCCTGTGGGAATGGCGACGAGCTTAGCTGTTCCTCCAGTCCAGGTATACTATTGCTTCAAAGCCTTCCTATGGTATTTTGCCTCCCTTATTCCTTTAAGAGGTGAGGGAAAACCAGCAGCTGAAAAGCTGCTGAGCAGAACATTCTCTAAATTGCCATTTCAGAGGCTCTAAGGGAAAAAAGACCCTGAGGTGACCTACCTGTGTTTAGTTCCTGCTTGTACAGCTTATTTTGTGTCAGGTGTGTTGTGTGGTGTTGGTGTAGCAGTAACAGAAGCGTCCCAAGCTTTTCCTGGAAAAGCAGAGTAAGAACAAGAGAGGGAGTATTTACAGTAAAGTCAAAAAGTGACCTAGGCTGGTTGTGGAAGAATTCCAGTGAATTTCAAATCTACAGCTGTTTCCTGACAAATTGTAGAGGTGCATTCTAGGATGGGGTGTTTTCATAGGTGTAAGCTTCATAAAATAACTGGAAACAGTGAAAAGCCAGCTTGAAAGTTTGAGGGATATATTTTAAAGAAACCTAGACTTGAAGGAAAAAAAAATATAACCGTGGCATTGACTGTCTTTATGATAAGGTCTCTGAGATTTTTCTCAAATAATTAGCAGGATATAAATATATCAGTTCAAAGAAATGTGCAAATCTCATCTGACAAACATTATTATCTAGAGGCATTCTTTTTATCTGCAGGCATTGTTTCTAGTGCATCCATGGTTACTTACTCTCCCAGAAGGGAAAAAAAAGACTTATCTGTTCCTAGGTATCGTGTTTTACCTCTGGCTAAAGCTGTGCTATGGGTGAAAGAGTTCTTCTGCATAATCTATCCTGGGAAACGGTCAATAACTAAACCAGAGTAAAAGTTAATTACCAGCCAGTTGGTAAGGCCATTAAAAACATGCCCGGGGGAAGAAGAGGCTCTGGAGATAGGAAGGAGGTAAGAAGTGAGCACTTCTCAGTAGGATTGTGTGTGTGAAAGGGAAGCGAGTAGTTCATGTACATTAAATAAAAGAAGGCAAAAGTTTGTAACTCAGTGGTTAAATCTGATAGGCTATAGACCTTTTAGTTGAAAAAAAAATTATTTCAGATAATCATAATGAGGTTTGGGTTGGAAGGGACCTTAAGGGTTACCTTTTTCCACCCCCCTGCCATGGAGATAGGACCAGGCTGCTCCAAGCCCCTACTAGCCTGGCATCCATGCCATAGAACATGAACACACTTGATATTTTTTGCTGAGTAACTGCTGGGAGTGTCTGAGAAAATCCTAATTCCAATTTTTCGTGGTCTTTTTATCAGGAATCACTGTAGCACACAAAGCAGGCTTTTCTCCCGGGGGGTGCCCGTGTCCCATGGATTTGGTCATGGTGGGATGTCCCTGGGCTGGCTCTGGCCCCCATGGCCCTGGGAACGGCAGCTTCACTGCCAGGGCAGGAGCAGCCCAGGCAGCTCTGTGAGACACGGGCTGAGGGGCTGGGGGACACCGAGCTGCCAGCTGTGATCTGGGCACATTGTTATTTTTGCCATGTTTAGCAGCAAAAACAGCAGAAAGGGGATGATGGGGCAAAACCTGTGCTCTGAGATACTTTGCTTAATTTTAGTGCTTTGCTAATGTGCCTTTTGGTATGAGTTTGATTTAAGTGCTTGAGAAGGATGCCTGGATCTTGTTCAGCCTAGGTAAGAAGTAGCCCCATTCTGTCAGATAGTCTGTATTTTAATAAGCCTTGTGCAAGGAGTCTGTGTTCCACAGCAGAGCAAAGGTGACCTAAGAGACTTGTGGGTAATAATTCATATTCTGTAATAATGAGTTTCTCTAACTCTCCTTCCTGCTTCCCATCTGCCTTAGATTTTTCACTGAGTAGAAATTAAAGATTTTATAGATCAGAATTCACATTCTGCTTGGTGTCATAAAGGACAAACATTTGCTGTGGGATGA
The DNA here is from genome assembly GCA_013397915.1 of Daphoenositta chrysoptera. Lineage (NCBI taxonomy): Eukaryota > Metazoa > Chordata > Aves > Passeriformes > Daphoenositta > Daphoenositta chrysoptera. Next base: position 263,462 of record VZRO01002602.1, read on the forward strand.
GACACTTGACCTGCTGTCATGCTGAAGGTGTGCAGGGAACTCCGGGAAGCTGAGGTCTTCCTGAGCATGAACAAAACCACTGAATTTAATCCTGAATGTTTCGGTAGGTCCCCATCAGTCCACGGCTCAGTGGCCGATTGCAGTCTCAGCCTAGGGTATGTGGGCAGCCTTTTCCTGCAAAGGGAGATGTCTCATCCTGCAGCTCCAGTGGGATGAGACATTTGGGAATAACAAACACAGTGAACTCTGGCTGCTGATGGTGCTGCTGGAGTTGTGTGGGGGAAACACAAAGCACTGGGGGCTTGGAATGGGCGTCACTGTGGGCAGCTTTTCCAGAACTTTCATGTAAAGGATGAGCACTGCCAGAGCCTGAAGGGTGAGGAGACAGAACCCACGGGAAAACTGGGATTTCCTCAGGTAGGAATTTGTAAAAGACCTGGAAAGTGAGTTCAGGCTGGGAAAGAATACAGAGTTAGAGCTGGGCAGCTGTGGGACTTCAGGGGATAAAGGGGAGAACTCACTTCAACATCTGCATGAAAAATGCTGATATCGCTAATATTGTCTTCCAAAACCAGGTAAAAGTGGGTTAGTGCACTTGGTGGGATTCAGTCAAACATTGGACTTGATCTTGGAGGCTTTTTGCAACATGAATGAGTCTGATGTAAATTATTTGGAAAGAATGTATCAGCTGGTTGATAATTTGGACCTGAGCTTTCTGGATGTGACAAAAAGAAATATGGAGCCTGCAAGGCAATAAGAGTTTTGCAATGAAGGAGATTTCCCTAAAACAGCTGGTACAAAGCAAGGGACAAGTGTAGCTGAGATGTGGCATTAGGGAACATACGTCACTTTTTTAAGCCTTCGATAAAGCATTCTCTAATACAAATTAGTCCAAAGAAGTAATTTTAGTTGCAAGAGCCTAATTAAGCCCTGTGCTATGAACAGAAATAGCCAACACAGAGCAGTAAATGAGGCCATTCTGGTCCCGAGAAGTGCATTTGGCAGAGAGAGCTGACTGCAGAGAGCAGAGCAACTGAGAGCGGGTGCAGAGCCCTGGCACAGGGCTGTCAGCTTGGATGTGTCACTCCCTGGGACCTCCCTTCACTCTGGGCTGCAAGCAGGGCCTCAAATCCCAACAATGAACAAGCAAAAGGCAGAGTTGGATTTGATGAGAGCTATGTAGTAACTACTTTCCAGTAGTGCTGTCAGCAAGGATGAGGAAAAATGAAGCAGCTTTTGGGTGTACAGGTAGAGCAATAGTGTTTCTTCAGGGTTTAGACCTTCAAAGTTTGTGATTTCCACCCCACCTCAGTTTTAACAGTTGATTTTATTGAAAGGTAGTTCAGAGACCATAACAGAAGTGAGATTTGTGGGAAAAGGTTATAATGTTAGCACTACAGAATGTGGAATTTGTTGAAACTATTTTCCTCTGCTTGCCCTTGATGCACCGTGGGATTGGAACTGGGTGAATTTCATCCAGAATTTGGGATTGAAGGTTTGTTTCTCTTTGTGATCCATTGCTGTTATGTCAGTGTTTGGGTTGAAAAGTCTCTTCTTCTATGGAAAAATTAACTTTTCTTCCTTGTAGTTGAAGGTGGCAGCAGGTTTAATGTTGTGGAGCTTTGGGAGCTGCTGAAGGGCTGTGGAGGAGGGTGACCCTGCTGAGGTGGGCTGGCAGCTCCTCCAGCCCAGGATGTTCTGATTTGATTTTTAGCTGCCTGTTTACTTCAATGTTTCTATGACAAACATAGAAGCAGATGTTGTAAACATTTCAAACAACAGATTGTTGAGCTCCTTGAGGGTAACAGTGTCTACTAGAGTGGGAGTCAGCAAATTCATTATTGAGAGAATCATTTTTTGTGCTGTGACGATGAGTAGGTTCTGTTGTTATGCTTCAGAAGCAAAAGCAATCTAAGACTCCTTTTCATATTCTTTTTGGGGTTATGGGGTCCCTTTCTGTATTGAATTATTTTAGTAAGGCTGGTGCACAGCTAAGCTTCAGTCTGAGCTTTGGAGCATGTTTCCTGCAAAGCACAATGCACGACTTCCCCAGGCTTTGTCTCCTAGCCTTTAGTTTTTCCATCTTACCTGGCAGCTCATGTTCTGGAATATACAACAAAAATGAATTTAATTTATGATAATACAGGCCCAGCACTCCAAATCCCAAGGGAGGGATTATTAAGGTTGCATTTCTTCGTTGTTAATGATTCTCCAAAGGTGATGAGATTAGTTATCTTAGGAGCATGAGGTAACTGTTGTTTTTATTAGTTCCTGGCAGGTGGTAGCTGGGTAATGAATGTGGAAGGAGTGACAATTCACAATCCCGGGAGTTCAAAAGAGAATTTTTGGTCTCCAGAGAGTGGAAATGGGCCTGTTCAGCATCTGTGAGATAAGTTTCTGCTATCCATAGGAAATTCTTTTAGCCAGGAAACCACTGAGTGATGAAAATTATTACTTTATTCTGCATTTCTCTAACTTCTCTGGTCTTCACAGAAAATAAGTATTCTTTCTTGAGAAGGGAAAATTGTATTTATCAACTATAAAGTTCAGTGTGAGTTCCCTTTAGCTTTATACCAGAGGAGCTTCTCTGGGCAATGTCTGGAGTGACCAGCAATAGTGAGGTGTTTCCCAGTAAAGTACTGAGTTGCAGAAACTTCTACAAATGTCCTGGGGGAACAGTATCTGTACTCATTCTGTATAAACAGAAAAAAATAATTTCCCTTTTCCCTTCCTCAGCCTATATTAATGTGTTCCTACATGCAGGCACAAAGAGGGGAGCCAAAAAAACCCCTCCATGATTTCCAAAGCAGTGGAGTTCCTTTGAGCAGCAAATTGAAACTTTCTTCCTCACCCGTGGAATCCTTCTGCCCTCTCCTTCCATCTCAGTTTCACTGTGGATTTCTTCCTGGGCTGGGGATACTCCGTACTTCAGGAATTCCAGACACAGCTTTTTTCCAATCAATTGCTGTAATTAAGGTGGAACACTGTTTTACTGGTGAATGGGAAGCTTAAACCCATTTAAAAAACATATTTCTGTATCTCTCAGCATTGTTTTTGGGGCAGCATTATGGTTTGGGAGAGTTTATGGTCACTGAATGCCAGTTCTGCTTCTTCCAGGGATTTTCTGTGTTGCTGGACAAACCACTGTGGAAGTGTCTGAATCTATAAAAAGATGATGCAGATTTGCATTTATGAAGTGCAGTAAGGTCCTTAAGAGCAATGTGTGTTGCAAAACAGCATTATGATGATTAAAAAAGAAAGATGATAATCTTGAAAATGCCCATCTAGAAATAAAATTGAAAATAAACCCTTTGTGTGTGGATTCAGAGAAGAGGATTTTTTGCTTAGTCTGGTGACTCCATTAGTTTAAAGACCATTTCCATGTACCCAGCAAAGATTATGCCCCCAGAGCAGATGCAGAGTTTGGAGTCCTGCTGAGGTGAATCATCTCTTCAGAGCTTGGGTTTGCTGGCAACAAAAAGGAGGAAACAGCTGGAGAAAGCTGTGAGAGGCTTTTGGGGGTAGGCTTCCTATAGATTATTCTCTTAATTGCTCCAGCTGAGCACACAAGAAGAAAGGCAGAGCCAGGGGAGGGGTGTTTATGAAAAGCTGGTCCTTTCTGGTAGCTGATTGCTGGCCTTCTGACCAGTGTGCTCTGAGGGGTGAACTTGGCTTCTGCCCTGCATCATTTAACAAATAAAACATCACTGCAATCTCCCCTTGCCACCTTTCACTTTCTCGAGGTATATGGTGTTCTAATTGCTACTGGTTAAGGAAAATGTTAATCCAAACTCTGGGTATAAGAGTCATTATCGATTTACATTTTCTGTCTCTTTCAGTGGGACTGGGCAGCAGTCTTTTGTCAGGCCAGAGTGCCCTAACTTGGACTGCTTTGTGCTTGGTGTCCATAACCCCCAAAGGCAGGAGGATTAATCAGATGTGGCTTGTTATCACTGAACACTTGGCAATAATGAAAGGCAGGGACTCTCTGGCTGTAGTTGTTGAGGGTACTTGTTGCAAATAACAGAACACAACAATAATTCTCCAGGATGAAACCCCTGTGAATTATTACTGTTGCATTGCTGTCTGATACAAAGCTTTCTCCTCCAGGCTCAGCTCCGTTTTGTGGTTGCTGCTTCCTGGGTTTTAAAGTCCTCTAGATAATTAACTAATTGCATTCCAACCAGAGTTCCTAGGGAAGCATACTCCTGCTAGATACAGGAAAATAGCTGCCAATGAAGTCATGAGATGCGGGCACTGGACTTGTGCCAGCACTTCTCAGACTATCGTGGAATGGTTTGGGTTGGAAGCTGTGGAGCTGCCCAGCCTCTCCTGCCCTGCTGAGCTCGTTCCAGCTTTTCTCCTGGCTGTTCCCATCGGTGCTCGGTGCTGTGTGTACCTGGCAGCCGTGCCATGGGGTGCTGCCAGCTGCCTGCTGGAAATCAGAAAAGAGAGCCTAAACAAAGTACTTGCACAGAATCATTGTTTTCATGATCTTTTCATCTTACTGTACAGAAGGGGTGCAATTTGGAATAAACACCAGTCACCATTGGCCTTGTTCTTTGATACGGATGAACCAAGTCCATGTGTTTTTAGCACTGGTTCAGTCTGTTTTCACTAATAAATCCAACCTTCTCAAGAGGCACTTCAGTGAAAATCCAATACAGAGTTCTGGAAATTGTTATTGCCCTCAGATGCAGGGAAAGTTTAGGCCTATACCAAGAAAAGCAGTTATAAGTCTGAGCACATCTGGGTTTTTTCCTTTCTCTCTGCTTTTAAATCATGAAATCATATAAATGGCTTTATGCTTTTTCAGCATAAGAGGCTACCTAAGCTATTGCAGAAAATGAGTGGTGTTTTGGGAACTGCTGAGTGTCTGCTACTCTTCTTTTTACCACTTAGTGAAATTATAATGCCAGAAAGGACAGACTAAACATGGCCCTTGCCAGGTTAGAAGCACAGTATCCCAAGGAAGACTTGGAAGTATTTTAGCTGGGACTGTGGATCAAAAGAGGAAGTTCAAGATGGCAGAAGAGAATTGCAGGTTTATTTGTGTACTGAATTAATTTTTCTGAGAAACTGGTAGGAAAAATAAATCAATTTATCTATCTACTAAGGTACTGAAACAGTGAAATGGAGGGAATACATAAATCTCCCAGACAGTGTGGTGGGTGACAGCACACTTCATCAGTGATAGGTGCAGTGTTCTGAGAAGCTCCTAGTGGTTTTAGGGGATGGGTTGTTCAGTGATGTACTGTTTGCCTGGAAGCTGCTTCAGATATTATTACTTCTTAATTCCCTTTTAGATGATTAAAATATGTAGCTGGTATCTTTGATAGCAGTTTTAATTGCCTCCACTGAATGAGAGAAGCTCCTAGAAAAGTGTGTGTGGGGAGGTGGGGCTGGATCTCAGTGAGCTCCTTCCCTCCAGCCAGAACCCCACAGCTGAGATCCCTTTGCTGGGGGCAAGGGTGGCAATTGTCAGGGCCAGCCAGGATCCTCGGGTGCTCGAGGGGCTCCATCTCTCAGCAGTGCCTCCCTGCAAGGATGCATTAATTTGGGATGGGGTACCGTCTCCTCTGCTGGTCTGTCTCATGGGAATGGTCAGGATTCTGGGAAAATCTGTTTTGGGGAGCAGGACATCAGTGATACATTTTTGTTTGTAGCTGTAGTGGGTACAAATCCCTCTTCTCCTCCACTCTTCATGGTGCCTTTGCTGTGTATCTTTGGGACTGCTTTGTACAAATAGTTTACTCAACGCTGAGAGTCCTCTATACACATCATTAATTTCTTCTAGTATGGGATTTGTGCTCAATTCTTTATTTTCCTATAATAGCCAATAAATATTCTAAGCACTGTGCTAAGGAGTATTCTACAGACTGAATTCTCAACCTTTTCTACTGAAGTTGTTCTACTTATTAGAGAAAACTCGGTCTTTGAGGGAGAAGTGATGGAAAAGAGTGATTATAGCCAGTGGGGTAGAGGACTCCTGGGATGGACGAAGTGAGATGGAGAGAGCCTGGATTCTAATTGTGTGTCTCCTGAATATTTATTTATGCAAAAAAGAACAGGTTCAGTAAGAGAAACAGAACAAGGTCTTCCTCTCAAGTATTCTGGAGTTCATCTTTGATGCTGAGCGATCGCAAGTGAGAAGGAACCAGCAAACCAGAGGGAGCACTGGGGCGTGTCGGTGCTGCCCTGGCTGCGAGGGACAGTCCCGGGGTGTGTGTGTGACCCCCCGGCCACCAGAGCTGCAGGGGTGGCACCAACTCACGGGCTGAGCCTGCGGGGCTTTCAGCTGCTGCTGGGCGAGAGACGGGGCGGGGGCGCTGAGCGCTGCTGTGCTCGGAGCTGGGGGGCTAGGGCAGGGCAGCAGCCCCGGCTCGGGGGGCTCCCCGGGAGCAGGGTCCCAGCAGCCCCGGCTCGAGGGGCTCCCCAGGGGCAGGGTCCCAGCAGCCCCGGCTCGGGGGCTCCCCAGGAGCAGGGTCCCAGCAGCCCCGGCTCGGGGGCTCCCCAGGAGCAGGGTCCCAGCAGCCCCGGCTCGAGGGCTCCCCGCGAGCAGGGTCCCTGCAGCCCCAGCTCGGGGGGCTCCCCAGGGTCCCAGCAGC
>VZRO01002602.1:270195-293942 GCA_013397915.1 Daphoenositta chrysoptera
GGGGGCTCCCCAGGGGCAGGGTCCCAGCAGCCCCGGCTCGGGGGCTCCCCAGGGGCAGGGTCCCAGCAGCCGCGGGTGAAGGGTTCTCCTCTCACCGCCGTGCTGAGGAAGCCAAGAGAGGCAACTGCCCTGGGCAGTGTCTTTGAGGCTTTGACGTGGGGACCTAGATCAGAGAGTCACAGAATCCTTAAGAAAAGACCTGCAAGCCCATCAAGTCCAGCCTTTGACCCAATACCAGTGTGCCCAATCAACCATATAGTGAAGCTCCACATGTACTTGATTTTTGAACACTTCCAGGAATGGTGACTCCACCACTTCCCTGCAGAGCCAGGTTTTCTGGATTTCATAGGAATGTGGTTAAAAGGTGCCTCTGGACAAAATGGTTTTTTGACATAAGAATTCTTGTTTGATCCAAACAAGAATTCCAGTGGAAGACAAACTACATTTTTTCATCTGCAGCCATTCATTTGATTTAGATTTTAAAACATCTGGCAAACCAACACAACCCTCTTCTCCATCTGACCTGAGCTCAGAAGTCATGTCCTGTAAGGAACAAGATGCCCCTGAGTGTTTCTCTTGATGTCTTGTCCCCTTGGGACGCTGTTTGTGTGCGGGAAGCCCAGCAGGCAGAGCTGCAGGAGCCGTAAATCCACTGCCTGTGGAGGTGTGGGGGGTGTTTGCAGGAGCACAGAGCAGGGCTGCGTATTTCTGTGCTGAGACAGAAATATGGCAGCCTGAGGGAAAGCAACAACAGTTTTTTAAATCCCAGACTTTATTTAGAAGAGCCTGTAAGTATTCTCAGTTTGTCTGAAACCCTAAATCTGCGTCTCATTTAGCCCCAGCCTGCAGTGGGGAATGGAGATCAGTTTACATAAGCTTTTGTCACTGAAACGTTAGATTTATGCACTGTAGTTAAATCAGATTTACGGGACACCGTTAACTCTGAGAGAATGACCCAGAGGATATAAAGAAACTTCAGCTGAGGAAATATTTTATTTTAGTGTCTGGAGGAGTTTTACACCTGACAGACACTTGCACCCTCGTGCTGCTGAGAGTTACAGCAGCGTATTTCTGGCTCTAGAGTTAATGAGGTTGCTCAAGTGCATTTGAAATTCTGTGGCTGTAATTGGCTGGAAGTTGGCTGCAGATGCCCAGGTTAACACCTCCCCCCTGGAGCTGGGGCTCCAGAACCGGCAGGGCTTGTTCCCTGGGCCAGGAACACCGGTGTGCCTGGTGTCCTGCTCCCGGGGCAGGTGGCGCCTTCACAGGCCGAATTTTGGAATAGCACGTTGGTTTTAACAGTGGTTTTTATTATCAGCAGATACCAAATAGTCCCAAACTACCCGTGGTCCTTGTACTGATGTGTGTGATCAAGGGAACTTGGTGTGATGTAACAAAGGAGTGCTCTTAAGCTGCGAGGGAGGAAAAGATCCACCCCCAGTTGTCTGTCTGGATGTGTCACTGTAACCAGGAGCTCGATGGATCCCATCATCTTTCCTTCTCCCAACACCTGAAGCTGTGGGGATCGATGAAAACTGCGATTATTTAAAAAAAAAAAAAATTCAGGAAAGGGCCTTTCTTCTTTCTCTCTCTTCTTGTAGGCAGAGAGAGAGATGCTGGTTATGAAATGCAGGTCCAGAAGCTGTGCCCAGGGGCTGTGTAAGTGGAGAACCCTGATCTCTGTGGGTTTGCAGGGCTGAACTCTTGTGTGCATAACTGTGAATTAGATTATTGTGTATCATGCAATTCCCTGTTTAGGCAAACACTGTATTCTTCTATTTATTCTCCAGATTAAAAGGGAAGTTACTTAGAGTGATGTTCTTCTTCTAGAGTAAAAATTACATAGAATTGGTAGAGCAGAACATACTATGGGGGAATTGTGATATATAGATATACATAGTCATTCAAGACAGTTCTAAGTCAAATAGGGTAAATTATTGAATTGCATCAAAAGAAGCTGTGAAATTTTATGAATAAAAAAAGCTGTGTAGAATGATTATAATAATGAGACAATGACAGAAGCTTTTATCATGATATACTGATAGTGTCCATGAAAAGCTAAGAGAGATTACAAAAGTTGCCAAAGCAGAAATTAGACTGCAATTATGGGTATATTGGCTGGGTTTGGGGCTGAAGATAAGATTTGAAATCTTACAAACCTCTGGTGTTTGCAGCAAAATAAATAACCTCATCTGAAAAGGCAAAGCAAATCTTGATTAATCCTGCATAGCGAACAGGACATGATTCAAGATACTGCTATGAGGTTTGTCATCATTTTATTCAAATTTGATCTCCTGGGAGAAGCAATAAATCCAGCACAGTAGAGCATTTAACTTCAAAAACACCTGAGAGGCTGTATGGACATTGTTTTAAAGGAACAACTGAGAGCATAATGCTTTCAAGCACAGTGATTTGGAAAGGACACCAACAGCATCATTAGAAAATGAAGGGAAAGAGAATAGAAGGAAAATGTAAAGACCACACATAATGGTTAATTTAAATTTAAAACCACAAGAAAAGCTGAAAAATTCAGAGGAATTGACAGTCTTAATTTAAAAAAAAGCAAAGGAAACACTCTGCAAATGAGGCTTTACCAGCCTGGCACTCTTGTTTTGAGTTAATAGGTAATGGATGGTAAAGTACCAAACGATCATCCCAGTCACATTCTAGGGAAGGAACGTGACAGTAGAAGAGTAAATGCAGGATTTGCCTTGGCACACAGTGTAGGGAAGCTTGGGGAGGCTCCCTCTCAGCTCCTTTTCCTGTGGGAATAGTCTCAGGAACTGTCACAAATTGATGTGTCAGGAGGAGATGGTCAAAACAGTCAATAAAGGAACCAAATGACAGGAACAGATGGCAGCATCCTTGGTGAAAGAGGAACTTAAATGTGGGCTATTAACTGTGGAGTAACCTGTCACTTAAATCAGCCTCAGTGTTACGGAGACAAAAAGGACAATTCTTTATGGGAAGGAGTAGGAGAGGTGATGTGGGAGCCACAGGTGTGACTTCTGTACCAGCTCACTGAGAGAATAAAGATTAGACACATGAACATGAAATAGTAGGAAAATAAAAGTTTCCAAGGGATTCATGCCTGACAAATCAGATTTGTCTGAAGGAGTTAATGGATGTGTAGATAAGAGTGGTCTAGTCAATATGTGTACATTAATTTTTTCAGAGCACTTTCAGCAAGGTCCCTTCAGAAAAAAAGGCCTTTTATTTGTGGTGTAAAATGGATTAGTAACTTGCTAGTAGATGGGAAAGAGAAGGCAAGAATAAAAGTCTGAATTTGAATTGAGGGAGGTTTCCATGATTCAGACAGATCAATTTTTGGATTTGTGCTGGTCACGGTCTTTGTGGCTTGATCAGCTTCTTCCCTTACTTGCTCTGTCAGTTCCCAGGTGCTCATTGTAAGACCTGGTGATGATACTTAGAAAATGTCTTTGGGTGAGATGATATTAATTTCAAAGTGTATTTTCTGTCAGAATGAGTTGCCAACTTTAAACTATTTTTAAGTTACGTTTGTGTTTGTAGGCAGAGGGTAAACTGCTTCCCACCATTTCAGGGGATGAGCAGCTCTGGATTTCTGGTGTAAATGCTCCTGTCCTGCTCTCATCAAGTGTGTGTTTATTTGTGCTGTAGACAGACATGGTCACGCCTGCTGCAGTGTCACTGACCTATGGAGACATCTCCAGAAAGGCTTTCTTATTTGAGCTCAAAGTATTTGAAGCAGCCAAACCAGTCCAAGTATTTTCAGCTGTTCTGGAAGAACACAAAATGAGACATTTGCTTCTATTAAAGGAAACTGTGCGCTTTGTAGGAGCAAAACATGTCCCAGCTGCTCCTGTTCTTTCCAGCTTTCTCCTTCACCTCAAAGTGACACACATTGTGCAGGGCTCAGACCTTACACACTCGGAATGAATTACCTGGTGGTTCTGGCTGTGCTGTGGCCGTGCCCTTTCCCTGTCCGTGGGCAGGGAAAGGTGGCAGTGCCACGCTGACAGCGGTGGGTGCTGGCTCTGAGCTGGGGCAATGCTGTCCCTGCTGACAGCCAGGGGTCCCAGGCTGCAGCTGAGAGCTGAGCAGTGAGCTGGTTCTCCCAAAGTTCTACACAGAAATGGACATTTCCATGTAGGTGCTGCACAAACAGCGCTGGTGGGGTGTCAGAGCAGCAGGGCTGGGCAGTACCACGTGGAGTGCACAGCTCCTTACCTGGGTCACTGCACCGATGCCTGCCCTGTGGAACCATTGCAAAATCAGCAGCGCTGCTGTCTGCTGTCACCTCCTGGCCCTGGAAATGGGAATGTTGTGACAAACTGTGTGTTAAGGCGTGAGAAGTTATTTTTAGCTTTCCACCTGGAATAAAACACCTCGTTTGAGTGTGGCGGGCTAAATATTTTCTGACACTGTAATGAACAGCCTGGCTGACAGAAGGATTGTGGTGTTATTAATAGACCTGTGCCTCTGTCTCAGTAAGCTTTAGCCACCTTTGTTCGGAGCTGTGGGAATCCATAACTGAAAGGCAGAAGGTTGAGATAGGATATTGGGATGAAATCCTTCCCTGGGTGGGCAGGCCCTGGCACAGGGTGCCCAGAGCAGCTGTGGCTGCCCCTGGATCCCTGGTGTGTCCCAGGCCAGGCTGGACACTGGGGCTGGGAGCAGCCTGGGACAGTGGGAGGTGTCCCTGCCATGGCAGGGGTGGCACTGGATGAGCTTGAAGGTCCCTTCCCACCCAAGCTGCCCTTGGATTCTGTAATTAATTCTAAGGGATGCCACATCTGACAGCTCTGGAGCAAGCTTAGAGCTTCTGTTAATTCCCAGTGGATTTTGTTGGCACGAAGCTGCCCAGCCCAGGCAGTGGCCTGCAGGGGAGGCTCCCACCCTGAGCTGGGGCTGCTGAGCAGGCAGGGATGCTCCGGGCTTTGCTCCCGTGGCAATGAGGCAGCAGCAGTGCCAGCGCCAGGGGAGGGGACAGTCACTGCTCCAGCCCGGGGCTGGCAGGCAAAGCGTGCACGGGGCTGGAGCATCACCTCAGCTCCCTTTAAGGAACTCTGGCCCAATGCACGAAATCTGAGGTTTGTCCTTGAACACTTAAATCTCCTCTGAGAGGAAGACTTCGTTCTGCTGCACACAGATGTGTTTTCTGGCTTTCAGGCTTTGTCCTTGGGTTTTGCATGTTGAACAGGAGTGTGAAAACTCTTGGTTATCAGCAATGTCCTTTGGTCCTTTTGTTCTCTTTATATAGCTTGCTTTTCCTAATATTTGTTACTAAAAGATGCTTTGGTTTAATTAAAAAAAAATCTGTTATTTTTGTTCTTGACCACTTCAGCCACTGAATCCTACCATCCAGTTCTAGTTTGTTGCTATAAATGATCTCCTTTTCTTTTTCACTCTTTTTCACATTTAAAAGAATTAGAAGACAGAAAGGTTATAGTTTTTAGCTGAAGTCACATGTCCAGTCTTTGCAAGCTATCGAGTCTTTTATTCTATAATAAAAAGTTGATAGTTAATCCTGTAATATTTTCAGATTTACTGGACCCCTGCTCTGAAGCACCAGTTCTCTGTACATACATAGAATTAAATTTGGAATTGGGGAAATTTGGTGTTGAGTGAAGGAGACTGAAGCAGTGTAAAAGCAAAGGCAGTGTTCTCTGGAGTGATGGATTTTGTGTACAATCACTGCAAGCTGTCGCATTTTGTATTCCGGTTCCTTATTAAAATCATTTTCCTTGCTTGCTTAGGGCTAAATTTGACTATCCCCACTTCATGGTGACATGCTCCCAGCACAGGCTAAGCAGGGAAAAAAACCCTGATGGTACATGCTAAAAATTGGATATTAAGCCGAATGACTAATTTTAGTTTTGAAATATATTTTTTTTTCTCTTTTGTGGCATAAGAGGCTTATTTTACCTGACTTCAGGCTTCCCACACAAAGCTAAGTGAGCACAGTGTGGAACAGCTTATTTTAAGGTGGAAAAAGTCATTAGCTGTCTCCTGCTGAGACCTTGTATTGAAAAAGCCAAATTATAACTCACTGAAGTTTAGCATGAAGGAGAGGTAAATTATTGTTTATGATTTTACTGTTTCCTGCTTGGAGCTCTCAGCCTTGTTAGCTGAGCATGGTCTGTGACCTTCTGGGGTGGTCAGAGATAGGGCAGGAGCTGAACTCACAGAAGCAACTTGTTAGAACACTCAGATTAAACACTGGCCTCTCATTTCCTTGCAGCAACTGAACACCCTTAGCAGAAATATCTTGCAGGCAGCTTTAGACTGTGAACACAAAATGCCAAAAATTTCAGGGTCTCTGAAAGGATCTGTGCCTGCCTGGCAAATGAAGGGTTCCTTGGGGCCTGAGGAAATAGCTCAGGATGCAGTTTCAGGGATGATATCCTACTACAATTAATGGTTCTTTATTGTTTCTTACAATCTCTCTCTAGTTATAAATTTTTCAGGGCTTCTGGGAATATTTCATAGGAATTGTTTCCATAGATTGTATTAGGTTAAATGTATATTTGTCCAGCACAGCAGAAGTAGTTAGAAAAGAATAGTCAAAAAAAAGACTTGTGACTCTTGAAATTTTCATGCAAGACAGAAGATTTTATTCATAATTTCAATTGCAACCATGAACTTTTCCACAGGCACTCATTATGTTAGCAAATCTGTCATCAAGTAAGTTCTCACTGCTCTGAGAGCAGAATTCCAAATCCAGCTCTTTGTCTTCAGAGCCTCTGTGTTTGTTTCAGGGGGAGCATCCAAGTCCTGTGCTGCTTTTCCCCACCTCCCTGTCTGTAGGGATGCAGAGGAAGGGGATATCCCTCTTCTCTGGGGAAGGAAAGAGATGCTCTAGGATGTGAAGAGAACTCCAGAATCATAGAATTGATCATGGAATGTTAAATGTTTTAAGTGTTGGAAGAAACCTTAAAGCCCATCCAGTGCCACCCCATGCCATGGCAGGGACACCTTCCACTGTCCCAGGCTGCTCCAAGCCCCAATGTCCAGCCTGGCCTGGAGGCAACCTGAGAGTGAGTTTGGGAACCTGTTCCTGCTGGCAGCTGATGGAAACCAAGCTACAAATGCAGACAGAGCTGTAATTAAACCCTGGTTTTGAAATTATATTGACTTCAACTCTGTGCTCTTCCTGCTTGGAGAACAGGCAGAAGTGCTGCTGGGGTTTCATCTGTTAAGGACAGACAGATGCATCTCAAGTTGGAAGAACAGCCAAGCATCCCTTTTGGTTGAATTAGCACTTGTTATTTAAATGGGAAACATAATAGCTTTTGTTCACGAGGGGTTTTGCCAAGACTCTGTGCCCTGTACAGCACTGACTATAACTAGTACACTGTAATACACAATAGTTTCATGAATTAAATTCTTGGCTTCTTTAACTGTAACCTGAACAGGAACAATATATAATTATGCCTTTTAAGCATTTCTTAACAAGACATTTTTTGAGCAGTCACTGGAGCAGCAATTGGTGATATAAACGAGGGCATTAGCACTCAGACCACAGTAACAGCATCATTAAAATGCAACTTCTGAGGTGCACTACTTTAAATTTGCCTCATTATGTGTGCAATTAGGGAACAAACAATAAAATAGCCATAATTTTTCGGCAATTTCTTATCCTAACTGCCTTTTTTAAAGCTTAATTAATGTTAAAGAAGAAAAGGAGAAAGTGGTGGGCTGAGCCCGAGTTTAACAAGCAGAGCCGTCCTTTTGAGTGATGGATGAGCACTGCCTGTGCACAACCCTGAGTTCCTGTTTGCTGTGGCAGGGAAAAATGGGCTCCTGCTTTTAGATCCTGCCTGTGGTTTATTCCCCCTCTGGAGAAGGAACACGCTGGTGGAGCGAGGAGGGAGAGATCCTGGCCTGGCCAAAGCGACGTTCCCGCCCCTCCAGGGAAACGGGAGCAGAGCTCTGGAGCTACGGCTGCACACTTGGTTCTGCTCAGATAAGATGTTAATTAAGATAGCAAGCAAACGGAATGTCTGATTGTAATATATATACACTGCTGTTTGTGTGTAAATTTGTAATCCATCATTTTGGGTTCTTCTGGACACATCCATTAGCTGTGGGTTTGGCACTAACAAACCAGCAGGAGGGTGTGGTCTGGAGCCAGAGCTGTTCCAGCAAGAATAAACGGGGAAAGTGTATTTCTTTTCATCCAGATCTGCTAATCCTCTTCAATGTTCACTTGGAATGCCATTGCAGATGTTCCATTATAGGTATTTTGATGTTATTTATTTCTGGTAACTGTTGTTTGAATAGATACTGGATTTGCATTAGTTGAGGAGCACCTGGGAAAGGACAAGGATAACTGTGGCATCTAACAAGGAGAAATCCACGTGGGAAGTGGGACGTTACTTAAAAGCTGGTGGCTCTGGAAATCATGTGGAATGATGCTGTGGTTTGGGACAGGAAGCAAATGATACTGGGATAATTGGAACTAAAAAGGAATTTAAAGTTGAGCACAAACATTTGCCAAAGGTAAAACCGGGCCATAGGATGGTTAATGCTGCTGATGGAAAGGGCCTGAGGAAGACTGGATAGTTGGAAATACTTGAGAAATGTTCTCTGTGTAATTAAAAAGATGACCCAGGTACATTATTTTGAAGTGATGGAGAAACTTGGGTGATTTCCTTGCAGATAGCAAGGTAAATTTATTTTTCCAGCTAGTCATGTTTCCAGGAGATTTTTATCTGGTAATTGTGTTTGTCTGCAGTGTGCAGATTGATGGGGAACTGATCCTGCTTTGCCTGTGAGCTCTGTCAGGGTCACACTGTTGGAAAGTGTGACTGACATGCTGATTTTTCAGGTGTTGCCTTCAGGAACTCCCCCTCCCCAAAAGAAATGAGAGAGATGAAACAGGTGAGTTTGCAAATACTCACTATCAAACACTGATAGCTGAGTTTCAAATACTCAGAGTATCGAGCAGCGGTGCAGTGGGGATATTGTGAGGTATTTTCTGTGCTTGGTTAAATATCCAGACATATCTAAATCTTCAGGAATGAATATACTAAGCTTTCTTTGTAACCCTTGAAATACAGGATGAGGACTGTGGAGAAGGAGCCATTAAAATTGCACAGACAAAAATACCTCCTTGCCATGGAAAGGGCTCGATAATTTTGTTTCTTTGCTAAAGGGAAAAAAATCAACCAACGGATGTAGGCTCAGGTACTAACTTTAAATTAGCTTAACTTGCTGATGCCTTAAGACTGGGGATTAGTGAATTTAATTATGGGAGCCAGGAAGCACATTAAGATAACGTTGGGCCTTAAACTAAAATCCACAAAGCAATGAAATTAAAGTTGGTGGTTTGTGTTCCATCTCTATAATGTCCTTTCTTACTGCGCTGTGTCACAGGAGGCCCTTCCTGCCCCACCTGCCCCTTGGCGTGGGCTTTTGTTTAATGAACAAGTGACCTTTATGAGCTTTTCCTGGTCTCTGCTGTCTCAATGTACAGGGACTAAAATCTGGTTTGCCTGGTGGTGATGCAGCTTCTGTGGTCGTGGTCAGGTCAGCTGCTCATTCTGTTTCGTGCTGTTACAGCCCAAGTCAAACTTGAGTAGCTTTGTGAGGGCTTCAGCAAAGGATATTTGACTTTCTGGTGAAGACAGGTTATTAGTGTGATGCTGACAGAGGGTGTGAGGAAAATCTGATTTCATTCCTGCTTTGCTTCTCCCCTCCTGCTCAACCTGGTCAGCTGTTCATTACTGGGGTTTGTATCTGGGCTTTGTATTTACTTTATATTTTTAAGAGAAAGACTCAAGATTAAACCACTTCAAGACTACTTTTACAAAAAGTTCCAATTCTGAGTCTATTTGCTGATGAATTATGCAATATTGACCTTCCTCTCTCTGACACAGGATGATGATTTTTGTCTTTCACTTGCTTGTATTGAAGTCACATTGGGAGGCCTCTTAGGTCTCACAAGACTTGTGGTTGAGTTGTGATGTTAGCAATTAGAGACTTAAGTTGACACTTGGGACTGTCCCAACTTCCCTAACATGGGAAATGGGACATTACCTGGGCATCTGGCTTCTGAGCTGTTACAGGACCTCGCAAAGGGGTTCAGAGCCAATATTGGTCTCCTTTGTCTTCCTGTGAGAAATTATTTGAAAGCCTTCTTTCCCCATGTTGTTTGCTAAAGTTGTCCTTTTATTCCCTGCTTAGCATCAATCTCTTCTTTTTTTATGTGTTTAGAAGAATTTCTTATTCCAGTAAACATTTTATTCCCTTTCTGGTTTGTGGCTTGTCAAGGACCTCATGGAAACTACACAAATGCAACTTCATTCTCTTGGTATGCAAATTTATTCTGTTTTCACTGTGTATTTCAGGGTAATTCACTTGATTTTTGTTTCATTTTGTTCCAGATAATTAAAAATAGTGGAATAGTTTAGGCGGATGTGACAAAAACACTTGGGTCATTCAAAAAACCAATTAGTCAGCCTGGCAGGGAGTGCAGGAGAGCACAGGGATCATCCCATGCTGGGCCAAATGGCTTTGATCCTCCTAGAAGCACTCATGATCCTCACTGTGTTAAACAGTGCAGGTCCAGACTGAGTTTTCTGTGTTTCAGGCTTGGTTTGGGATGCTCCTATTTCTGGGACAGTGGAATTTGGGAATAAAAACACTTTACTTTCTAGTTAACAAGTAATAATAATAATACAATAGAAATTAGCATTCAAAGCATAATTTCCTGTTTTTACACCCTGTATTTTAACATTCATATGCTGGCTAACAGCAGGTTTGGTGCTCAGGCTCTCACCTGGTCCATCAACACAAAGCTCTTCCTGGTCCATTCACCTCCTGTTGGCTGAGTTGTGTCAGGATCTTTTTGAGTCTTGAGTCTTGGATTGTTTGTCAGTGTTTGGCTGAGGGGATCTCAGTTTGAACACTACAGACATTCCCTTGCACTGTGCTGATGACTATTTTGGGATTTGGTTTTCAGCTGTATGCCTTGGAAGTCTGCTGGTTAAAAGCCTGGGAAATTAATCCCAGAGTGATTTGGCTTGGAAGGATCTTAAAAACAATCTTGTTCTAACTCCCTGCCATGGACAGGGATACCTTCCACTAGACCAGGTTGCTCAAAGTCTGTTTCCCTGCTGCTGTGTGAGCTTAGGGATCATCCTGTGCATCAGAAATCCTTCAGAACTGCTTCCTTAAATTAGAATTCCCATGTATGTCTCTTCTAGGATGGCCTGTTCTAGAGTAGATTTTCCTGCTTTCTTTTTTCCTCTGTGAATTCTGTGCTCTCAGGCACAGGAAGCGGTTGCTATTTTTGCTCCATTTGTGAAGGTTAAGGTTGACTTTGAACAGTCTTCTCCCAGTTGTGTTGATCCCATCCTGCCAAACGCCCCTCCGCGCCTCCCTGCCTTTGGGAGTGCTCGCAGCCCGGGCTGGGTGAGGCGGGAGAGCCCCTGTCAGGCGTCACTCCCCAGGCAGCAGCTCCTGCAGCGGATGCCTGAGGAGTTCGGAGCCAGATGGCACCTCCAGCTGTGTCTCCAAGCACCTCCAGGAGCACAGCCTGCGGCAGCCGGGAGCTCCCCACCTTCCCGGGACAGCCACTGCCAGGAGGAGGGTGGGGAGGTGCCGCTCCTGCCCGGTGACAGCCAAGGGAGCTGCTTCTCCTGGCTGCAGAGAAAATCCCTCCTTTTCCCCAGGGCACCACCACCACCCCCTCTCTGCTGTCCTTCCCCTCCGGCCAGGCTGCTGAGCACACATCACTCAGCCTTTTTTCCCTAGTTTAAGGGGGTTATTTATTGATCTGCTTTTGGCACTTGGTAAAGTGCCAGCTTTTAGTATTAGCCACTGGCCTTGTTTTATTGCAACCTTATAAAATTTGATTGTTCCTCTTCAATGCTGAGAATGTGTAAATGTTTCTCCTAGAATGGGTTGGGTATTTTGACGTTTTCTGCCTTAAAACTCTCATTGTAAGAGATTCCTTCTTGCATCCTTCTTGCAGTGTTGGAAATGTTTAAAAGCCTGTGTCCTGGCTGGAACAGTGCTGGGAGGAGGGAGGGCAGG
This sequence comes from Daphoenositta chrysoptera, assembly GCA_013397915.1. NCBI lineage: Eukaryota > Metazoa > Chordata > Aves > Passeriformes > Daphoenositta > Daphoenositta chrysoptera. The sequence goes on from VZRO01002602.1 coordinate 282,220, forward strand.
AGAGATGTGATGGCATTCAGAATTCCTGCAGATAAAAGTTAATAATAAAATAGTAACAGCCCCAAAAATTTGGAGCCAACTCTTGTTTTCTAAAGTATTGCAACAAAACATAATGTTTTAGAAAGTATTTTTCTTATTAATATCTTGCTACTAATTAACCTTGCAGTAAGGAAAAAAGGTGCAGGAGAACATCTGGGCTGGGAATTGTTTTCCTGCTACAGAAGTGTTGGAGAGCACTACAGGGGTTTCTGTACCACCTGGAGAAATGGAGCCAGATGTGGGGAGAGGTGCAGAACCCATTAATAATCAATCTTTCTGGGATATTAATGTGCCATTGCCACATGCAGGTGTCTGGGTATTGATAAAGGCCATCGGCACAGAATGTTTTAGTAAACTTTGCAGACCCTCATTACTATAAGCAGGTTTGTTCTTAAGGAATCTCTTGGAAGAATTCCAGCAGGATCACCTTCAGGGCTCTACATGACTTGACAGTTCTTACAGATGAGAGCTGTGAGCATATTTTGTTATTAGTTAAATATCATGTAATTTTAATTAGCCCAGCTATTCTCTATCCATTTTCTTACTATTTAGATTTCATTATCTTTACCATGAAATTGTCAGTCACATTTTTGTTGTCTCCTTGTTACCCAGTGAGGTCGATTAATCCCTATTCTAGTGAGAACACTCCAGCAAAGCTGAACAAAATTTATCCTGTTGCAGCTTAGTCCTATTGCTGCCAACTTCTCCCTCTTTAGCCTGACCTGTTCCTTGAAGAAAAGAAATATTTATGATTTTAAGACCATAGAAAGCAGTGGTGGTAATGGTGTGTGACCTCTGTGTCACAAAAGCTGTTACCTTTTACTGGGTGAAATAATTGCTTTGCTTATGTCCTGCTGGAAAACTGCCACATTGTATGGATCAAAAATTACTAAAGAAACAAAAAATAAAGGGCTTGAAAACAGCTATTTAGATAATGTAACCTGTTATTCATTATTTAAACTTTGGGTTTGAGTTTCCTGTCACTATATATGGAATAGTTGACTTTCATAATGCCAAATTGGGTAATAAAAGATTAATCAGTTGGCAAGAGCATAAACTCTAGGAGACAGAAGTAGGTTGTGACAATGTTGAGAGGAAATGGTGGACTTGAATTTATTTCTGATTGTGACTGACAACTTTTTGTTCCCAGTTAAAAGGTTTTGGTGCCAATTTAACTTACAGAAAGCTGGGTTTTATTTAGCTCTGTGTAGGTAACAGAAAGACCTGGCTGCAATATCCAGGAATTCTACAGAGTGTGGGTCATTCCAAAGAGTTAAAGAAACTAATAGGATACCCTCATCCATATCCTTTCTGCACTTGGACTAGAGATAATATGGAGGTCTTTCACTTTAATGAACAATGTAATTATTATTTGTGGTGAGTTGCATCTGCTATTAAAATTCCAGTCTAATTCAGCTTCCATATATTGAGCAGAGTAAGTCAGCAGACTCTGTGCCCATTCCTCTGTCTTGTGATCTCCATGTTTCTCCTGGTGAGGTGAAATGTGGATTTCACGTGGGTTTTCCTGCTGAGGGCTGGCACTGCTTCCCTTGCACGGAGCAGCCTCGGCAGCACATTGGGAAAACAGAGGTTTCTGCTTTAGTGTTGTTTTAGGCATTTCCCTTATCTCCAACCCCTGCAGTCCTGCCACAATGGCTCTGGAATTCTTTGTGCAGCAAATCCTGGCAGCAGATCTAACATCAGCCTTTTCATTACTCACCTTCTACGGCACAATCGGGGAGCCCCAGAGCGGAGGGGGTGTCTAATGCTCAGCAGCAGCTTTCGGCTGGCTCTGAGCAGATGGGAGCAGGAAATGAGGAGCAGTGACAAAGACTGCGTGTCTTGGATTCTTTGTCATAAATTCATCTGAATGCTGAGTTGCTGTGTGTACACACAGAATCAGTCCTCATCTCATTTTAGGAGCACAATTTGTTTTATGTTTGGCATCTCTCTAGCCTTTGGCTTGTCCCCTGTGGCAGCAGGAATAGAATGTATTTTTTTAGAGAGCTTAGTTTGCTTTTGTGTATTTCTTTGCAGCAATTAGGTGCTTTAATTTCTTATCTCCTAAGAAGTTGTTGCTGTTCTTAGTTCTCTCTTGTCTAATCCATGCTGTTCTGCTATAAATGTTATCACTGCTATTCAGAGGCAAGAAAGGAGTTCCACTGGCACTGTGATATGAAGGGTCAGAGATCAAACTACTTAATTCACTTTTGCATCTTGTTACACCAGGATCAGGTAAAACACAAGTCTCAGGACCAGTGCTGCTGGGTGTACAGGAGGTGCTGACCTGAAGTTTGCGTTGATTCTCAACCAAATGTTGGCTGTAACACAGGGCCATTCAAAATTCTTGTGGCTTCCACAACGGCTTGTTGGAGATGGAACAACTGGAATTCAGTAGTGCTAATCAAGGTCAAGAGAAAAGAGCTCTCACTCTGTATTGCAAGCAGCAAAATATAGAATTGGAAAGAAAAGTTGTGGCCATAGAAGAAAAAAAAAATGAATTAGGGGTAGTGTCTGTTGGCAGCTGTGGATTGAGCAGTCAGGCACTGGAACAAGGTGCCCCAGAGGGGCTGGAGTCTCTCCAACTGTTCAAGATGGATGTGGCACTTGGGGACATGGTTTAGAGGTGGTGATGGTGGGACTGGATGATCCCAAAGTTCTCTTCCAACCCTGCTGGTTCTGTGATAATTACACAAAAGCAGCGTTTGCCCAAACTCATCTAATTGGCCAAAGCAGCTCATCCACGTTGTGCCCCACCAGGGTTGGCACTGGGGGTTGTGCTGATGGGGCACCTCTGCAAATGTCCCATCTGTGACTTCTGGAAAAGCCCTTGGGCGGGTTGGAAAGCCAGGAATTGACACCATGAGGCACCTTCAGGGTCCCCTGTGGCCTGGAGTGACCAGCTGGCCAAGGTGCTGTGAGTGTCCTGCAGGGGCACGGCTGCCTCAGGAAATGCAGCTGATAAACAGGCACAGCTTGTTCAGAGCCAGTTAATTCTCCATTTGCTCGGTACAAAGTGAAGAATATTGCACAACGTGACCAAATATTCATACAAATAAGATCTTAAATTGTTTTTCTCCTTATGCCACCTGTTCTAGCAGCCAAGCTAATACAGAATTTGATCTTGTATTATTACTTGAAAATGGAAACAAATGAGACAGAGCTGCGTGGCCACATTTTCGTTCCTGCCATCCATCCCACGGCAGGTCTCTATTAGTCAGGAGCAGGGGCACTGCAGGCAGGGCTGCTGCTTCTTATGCTTGTGGGCAAACGTTTGCCTTGGCACTCATTGATCCTGGGAAATGGGAATAGGCTGTGCCTATTCTGTGACTATTTACTTACTTCAAGTTTGCAGAGGCTGATTGAACCTGAAGATAAACAGCACCATATTTCCAGTGGAACTATTGGATTCATAAATCCTCAGTTATTTTCTCTCTTAAATTTTCATGTTCCATAAAGAAAAGATGGTAGATGGGGTAACCAAAATGTGGAACAACTCGTTCAATCATCAACAACTTGTTCAATCAGTTTCCACTGATTTTCCTGGGATGGAGTAATCCTTTCTCCCAGTAATTTACATGTCTCCATTGTGCGTGATTCCCACGTACCAGCCTGGGGATATTACTTTAAGGTGCAGAATTACTGCCAGAATAATTTCAGCTATAAGTAAGACCTTTCTTTTCCAATACAAAAATCAAGGTAGTTCCTTGCACTGAGGGGTTACTGGAGGTTTCATTGTGGATTTAATTACCAAGAGGACAATTTTCATGTCACTTGTTGACTTGCTGTTACATTCCTGACTCAGCAGCTGCTGCCTGTATTGGGTGCAAAGTTATTTAAAGGTTGATGATAGAAAAAACCCCCAAACATATACCTATGTGTAATTGCTGAGTAGTGAAGCATAACATTTCACAAACCTGTGTCACTGTCTGTTAACAGGGGTTAGGTACAGCCTTACAACAAGTTGGAGAGTCAGGTATGAACTCAGTGAGCAGCTGGGACTGATGACTGTAAAATTCAGCAATTAATTATTGTAGAACCATGAGGAAAGAAAGATCAGAGAACATAAGACTGTGTGAGAAGCTGAAGTTGGGTCATGTTTCCAGGCCAATGGTTTGTGGGAAAACTTGTAAAAGCAGCCAGGTGGGTTTAGAAATCCCCAGCCTGGTGTGGAGTGAGGTTTGAATTGTTGTGCTGGCTTTTATATATAGGAAGAACCATAAATGTGAAATATTTAGAGAAGAATGTGACAAGCAGCTTCATCATTCTGCCTGCTGGAAGGGAACTGGACCAACAGTTCAATAATACATCCAGTTTTGTAGTTATTAATGCTGTAATTACTCATGGTATGAACTGTTTTCTTCTCTGTGGGTACAAGAAGGACTGATGGTGTTCAGATGTTTCTGTTAAAAATGCAATGTGCTGAGCATCGTTTTGTACCTTCTTAAATCACTGCAATATCCTGGCAGTGTTTGTACTGGGATTTGTGTAAAACTGGAGATTTATCCGTGCTCTGTGAATACTTAATAATAATAATGCTCCTGCCTGTACCTGTTTGGTGTCTTGGTCTGAAAAGTTCCTTGCAAAAGAAGACAAGTCCAAGACAAATATGTCTTGGAAATGTTCAGGCATATCCCTTTAGGCTGTGTTTTTATTGCCCCTTGTTAATACACTGAAATGGAAATGTTCTACTGTCTGTTTTAGAGATGCTGTTCAGTAGAGCTGTAGCTGAGAAGTCTTGTGGATGATTAATAAAGGAACAGACTTGACTGATGTTTCACTCAAAGACTGTGCCAGGGATGGGAGTTTGGAAGGATAAAAATTAGAGGGCTTAATTGTCAGAAGTTTCTAAAGAAGTTGCAGATTTGAAGGCAAAGTTTGAACTGCTGATTTACCATCAGCAAACGTGCATTTCTGCAGGACCTGTGAGGCCTGGCCCTGAAGGTGTTTGGTGGCACCTCAGGTTACCCCAGCCAGTGGCCCTCGGCCTTGCAGTGGGAGGGAGAGCGGTCTCGGGAGGTTGTTAATGGAGTCAGGTTTTCCATCTCCTCCCTGTGTGTCAGCTCTCACACCCCTCTGGGTGTTGGAGAGGTTGTCAGCACTGTGGTAGCCTTTTGTCCTGCCTGAGCCAGCAAAGCACAAACTTGCTTTGTACCAGTTCCCAGAGAACACCTCACACATTTGTTCCTGTAAGAAAAACACAACCCAATAATCTCCCTCACTTGGCTTTGAAAATGTGGAGCTCTTTCTGTAGTGCAATTCTGTGTTAAACTGCATTTAAAAAGAGTGTATTGCTTTAAAATGCAATCCTTCAGCTCCCTGAGAAGGTTGTCACCACTGCAGCCTTATTTTATCTCTCATCAGATGATATCAACTGTTCTGGCTCTGTTGCCTTTGGTGTGCTGGGCACACAGAGAGCACATCCCTGAGTCTGCAGTGGAGGGGGATAAGACTGCCCATTTGGGATGTGGAGTTTGTCAGAAGGAAGTGCAATTTCTGTTGAAAATCTTCTACCTAGGAATAAACACTCTTCTTTCTCTGTTTCCCCTGTTGAAACAATTACTCATCAAGCCCCCGTGTGTTCCGTGGAAGTATCTGGCTAACTTAAGGAACTCAGTCAAAGGTTGATGCACATAAAAATTGTCAAATGATGTATTTCCACCTCTTTTAAATTTCCCAACCTGAAAGGGACCCTTAAGGTTTAAACCAACTTATAATACAGGTGGTTTGGAATGGTTTCATGGGAATAGGAACCATTTTGACTCATCTCTGTACCTATGGTTTTAATATATTTTTTTCCCCTGGCAGTTTGCTAAAAATGAGAAAATGTCTTTGTCATTTCCCCATTTTTCTGACAGGGATTCTTTTTAATATTCCTGCAGTAAATGATTTAGTGGAGAAAGTCATGACTGCAGAGAAGGAAGATTCTCTCATAACTTCACTCAATAAAGGTCAGGGATTGGTGTTGTTAACAGAAAAGAGGAAGGAATTGTGAAATCTCTTCTAATATTTGTTTGGTCTCCAAAAGGAAAGGTTTAAACTACATATAATTATTACTTCCAGGGTTTTGAATGTGCTTCTTTCCTCCATTTTTCTGCCTTGAGTTGTGTTCTTTTCCTATTTATTTATCTGCAGTTGAGCATCCACTAAAAGTTTTTGTGCCTGGTGCTGAGGGTGGGATGGCCTTCCCCTTAAAAAAGCCCAGGACAAAGGGGGATGGCAAAAGAAATAAAGTGCTCTCTGAGAGGAAACAGCACACCAAAAATACCATTTTTTGTTCAGGACAATGAGGCCGTGTCAGAGTGTGTGACTCTCATGGGAAGAGAGGTGACAGCGTGGAAAACGAGAGCGGGGACTTCGTGCGGTACTTCTGGAATCCAGCGCGGAGGGAAACGGTGCCACTGCCCTTCTGCCATGCCACAAGCCTGAAATAGGGCATTTGGCACCAGGAGCGGGGCTGTGTCCGTGTGTCCCCAGGAGCGGAGCGGGGCTGTGTCCGCCTGTCCCCAGGAGCAGAGCGGGGCTGTGTCCGCCTGTCCCCAGGAGCAGAGCGGGGCTGTGTCCGCCTGTCCCCAGGAGCAGAGCGGGGCTGTGTCCGCCTGTCCCCAGGAGCAGAGCGGGGCTGTGTCCGCCTGTCCCCAGGAGCAGAGCGGGGCTGTGTCCGCCTGTCCCCAGGAGCAGAGCGGGGCTGTGTCCGCCTGTCCCCAGGAGCAGAGCGGGGCTGTGTCCGCCTGTCCCCAGGAGCAGAGCGGGGCTGTGTCCGCCTGTCCCCAGGAGCAGAGCGGGGCTGTGTCCGCCTGTCCCCAGGAGCAGAGCGGGGCTGTGTCCGCCTGTCCCCAGGAGCAGAGCGGGGCTGTGTCCGCCTGTCCCCAGGAGCAGAGCGGGGCTGTGTCCGCCTGTCCCCAGGAGCAGAGCGGGGCTGTGTCCGCCTGTCCCCAGGAGCAGAGCGGGGCTGTGTCCGCCTGTCCCCAGGAGCAGAGCGGGGCTGTGTCCGCCTGTCCCCAGGAGCAGAGCGGGGCTGTGTCCGCCTGTCCCCAGGAGCAGAGCGGGGCTGTGTCCGCCTGTCCCCAGGAGCAGAGCGGGGCTGTGTCCGTCTGTCCCAGGAGCGGGGCTGTGTCGCTCACCCACTGTCGATGTTGAGCCTCCCTGCCCCCGTGATGGGAGCGGAGCGTATCCCCGTGTTATCTCAAACGCCATCTGGAGCGGCTCACAGACCTCGCTAGAATGTGCCTGATTTTTATGTCACAGAAAGTTAAAGGATCGGTATTTTTAAAGCGATACCGGAGTAATTTGAATTCAGTCGGCACAGCAGAGGCGCCGTTCAGAGTGGGATGTGCCGCGGTGTCCGAGCTCGGGGCTGGAGTCAGGAGCTGCGGCTGAGACTCGAGTGTCTCTCTGGAAGAGAGGCCCTTGGACAAGGGCAGCAGCTGAGAAAGTGGCTTTAATCTCCCTTTCATCTCCCTCAAATGCGGAATTCTTTATTTTCCTGCCATCTCCCGTGTTCCTTAGAGCTGCTCTTTGGCAGGCGGAGGGAAGGAAGGGAGCACCGGGGACTGTGGATTCCCAGTCCCTCAGGCTGTCCCCGCCCCATGCTTGGGAAGGTGGCAGTGCTCCTGCACCTTTGGGTTCTAGTCCAGCCCAAATCCTGGGAATAACCAGCATTTCCCACATAAGCACTACCATGCTAATGGCAATTATAATTTAATGTGAAAACTAATTTCCTCAAACAGTTTCTTAATTATCTTTAGGACAAGATGCTGGTTACAGGTGATAATTTTTATTGAGCAGTAGCTGCAAAGTATGAAATTATGGAAATACTGATACTCTTTGATCTGTTCAGTCTGTGCACCTTGTTATGGACCAAGTTCAATGAGTAGGGAAAAATGAGAGTGTGTTTAAGACATTTTGGGCACTACATGTTTAATATGAAGAATATGCCTAAGGAAAACCTTTGTTCAATTATTAATTTGAATTTAGAATCCAACTAGAAATCCAGCAGAACAGTAAATACTGGATTTGGAACTTTGGTGTGCTTAATTAATATTCTTGATAAACCTTTTTCTTCAAAAATAATCTAATTTTAAGAACAAAATGACTTTAAATTTCACTGCCACTTTTCTTTTGCTGCCTCTCTGTCTGCTGTTGCTTTCAAACAGAAAATTGTTTTGACAGTGTCAAATACCAGGGTTGGTGCTGAAGTTAAATCGGATTTTAATTCCTCACTCTGCTGAAAGTGAGCAGATCTGTTTGTTCACCAGCCACTTAGCACATGACCTTGAGCAAGGCTGTGCAAGGGCTACACTTTTGGAATAGTAGTCTCTAATTAGAAGAATTTTATTCTGCGCCGTGTGCCTTGTGGGGACTTGAATCAGGATGCTGGAAAAACACATTGCTTGGGCCCTGTGTCCGCGAGAGCAACGCCAGCGTCTCATGAATAAAGAAACTCTTGCTGACCTTGGCCACTCACTTGGAAAGAAGCACAAATACAAGTTCCAGCAGATGAACTTCTGCTCGTGGGTTCCATCCCAGAGCTCCCACAGGGCTGGCAGAGGGGTGGGAACATCTTCAGGAGCTGTGGGGCTGCTGGGAATGTCTCTGAGAGAGGCCTGTGCTGTGCTCGTTCCCGAGGTCTCTTGGTGTTCCATGCTCCTGGTTTTCGCTTTCCTCATCCAACACACCTTACAAGCAGGTGATCCTGCTCCCAGAGGAACTTGGTGGCACTGGTGAGCTGAGGAGAGAGCTTAATTCCCAGAGTAACTAAAGAGGAAAGCCATAGCAATCACAAACACTAGCCATAGTGTGTTGGTGAAGCAATTTTGGAGAAATACTCAGCTGAACAAGGTCTTTGCCTGAACTTGCCAAGTGTTGAGTGTTTGGTTTCTTTGGAAGCAAAGCCAGAGCACAGCATGGTCTTGCTTGTTGTAAATGATGTGGTTTCAGTGGAGATGCAGGGTTTGGCTGTAGACACCTGGCATATCTGCCCAGCAAATCTGCACATAAATTCTGCTTTATTTCAGCAAGACAAAGAAACTTCCTAGGGCATGAAGGAGTGTGGTGAGGTGTGAATTCGTTAATCCCAGGGATATTTTGAGCTACTCTGCTGGGCTGTTTCAGAGATGGGCTGTCCAGGAGCAGGTTATTGGCTTCCTGAGCAGCAGCTGAGGGCACAGTCCAGTCATCTGTCCTTAATGCAGGGAGCTAATCTGGATTTACGGGCATCCTGTGCTGGATTGAGGCCAACATACCCTACTCTCCATTAAATAAACTCCCCAGGTTTGTATTCCTTGGGAACATCCATTTCCACTAAGGACAATTGGGGCTTTGCCATCACTGGCTACTACAACATCTCATCCCACTTCCCTTGAGACTAGATGTGAAAATACAGGCAAAAAGTACTGAAACAGGTGAGAGAGGTTTTGTCTGGTTTAAATGTACATTAACTTGTGTCTCAGTTTCTGTGCTTTATAAACAAAGAGATTTGCCAGTAACTCATTAGATCCTCTGCAGGTATTGAACTGAAAGGGAGTTCCATGCAGATTTTTAATGTTTTCTGAAAATTATGAAAATATATTACTATATAATATTATGAACATATTAATGAAATAATATAATAATAATATAATATTATGAACATATTATGAAAATACGGCAAATGCAATGGGGTAAGGAAAATGTCAGCAGAATAAAACTAAGAGAATACCACAAATATTTGTACTACTTCCATGGCTATTTAAAATATTCCGAGCCAAGCCTTGCATGCATTTCCTGCATGTCTCAGGGATGACCTGGCAGTAGTATTTAATGCTTGCAACCAGTGTTTTTGCTGAACAACAAAAAGGGTTATATTTTGTTATTTGCTTGCATGTTTCTCAAACAAAGCAATTCATTCTGGTCCTTAATTGCTTGAATAATCTCACCTCGTTGGTTCCTGACAAAGCCACCAGACTGACACTTCAACAAATTGGAAGTTCAGTGTGGAATAAAAGCTGGTGACAAAACCTGACTCCTTGTTTGGAGGCGTGAGATTCGTGGTGAACATTATTTATCTGCTGTCCTTTGCCTCTGTGAAAACCAGAGCACAGAGTAGGACCTGTCAGAGCTGATTTGGGCAGGAATTCCTCCCTGTGGGGGTGGGCAGGCCCGGGCACAGGGTGCCCAGAGCAGCTGTGGCTGCCCCTGGATCCCTGGCAGTGCCCAAGGCCAGGCGGGACATTGGGGCTGGGAGCAGCCTGGGACACTGGGAGGTGTCCCTGCCACGGCAGGGGTGGCACTGGGTGGGCTTTAAGGTCCCTTCCAACCCAAACCATTCCATGACTTGTACACACACGGATCGGGGTCACTGTGATGAACCTGCTGGCTGGTGGTGTCCCTATTTTTATGCACATGGGAGCAGCTGTTTGTGAATAACCTTTTCAAAAAGTCTGGGAGAGGTAACTGGGGCTGAGGAATCAATAGCAGAGCATTGTAAAGACATAATAGAATATGGCACAAAAGAGAGCCTTTCCTCCAGGGCTTCCCAACCTAATTATGGAGCAAATATGTAACTGTATCAGAGACTGCTGTTGAGCTTCTAAAATTCTATTGAAAAGGTACTATTTTCTGTTCAATTAATTAATAGCAGATTTGGGATTCTGTGTAGTTTCCACTTTTATTGGCAGGTTTATTAACTTCCTTGCTACCATAGTTATGGCTTTAATAAACCGTATTTTTTTCCCCTCTTCAATGATTTTTGTTGTTGTTGGGGATTTTTGTTTGAATCAGTTTTAACTTAATTACAACTGTAGCACCTCAGAATCCTGCTGGGGGCCAGCACCCTGTTACACCAAGTGCAGTGCATTAAAGGAAAAATGTGTAATGTAGTAAATAAACTTGCTTTAGGTATTCATAGAACTGAAACTTTTGGGTTCAGGGTCAGTTTGTTGCATGTATATTTTACTGTCTGTTCAGTGAGGAAACTTTAGACCTGATGTCATCAGGCAGTTACAGACAACTCTAAGTAGGTGAAAAACCCCACTGATGTTTGAGATAGACAGGTGCTGATACAGAATTCCTGATGTGCAAACCATGTACGTGCTGGTTTTGCAGGTGAATCTAACGAGTGTTCTACACTTAGGATACACAATCTGAGCTATCCATGTTTGTCCAGGCCCATAACCAGCAAAATCCCCGTGTACCCAGTGATGCCAGGGATGTGGTTTGGGGTTTTTGGTGTAGGTTTAGGAGTGCATGTACAGTCCTCTGTTCACAAGCAGCAGCGGCAGTGGGTGCCTGATCCATCTGAAAACGCAATAATTAAGATGTTAAAAATGAAGCCAATGAATTCTGAGGAACTGGCTGTGGTTTCACCTAAGAATCGTTTAGCCATTTTTAGGAGGAACAAACAGTTTCAGTACCCTTGAAAGAAGAGCAGAAAGCAGCAGGAGCTGTCTGCCAGGCTTCCAGAAGGCTGCTGGATTGTTTGCAAATGCAGAGTGTGTTCTGTGGGATGGGAGCAGAGGTCTGGGCAGGAGGCAAAGGTACGGATGTCAAAATCAGCTATCACCCAGGCCGAGCCACATCTCTAAAGCTTGCTGGACACCCTGCCTGTCCCACGCCATGGGGAGCAGGGGCTCCAGGATGGACACCCTGCCTGTCCCACGTCATGGGGCGCAGGAGATCCAGGATGGACACCCTGCCTGTCCCAC